>BMAC01000429.1:98719-109216 GCA_014905375.1 Phtheirospermum japonicum | reverse complement strand
TTATATATATATATATATATATATATATATATATATATATATATATATATATATATATATATATATATTTATATATGGGACTTTTAGGGTGTCGTGAATGTACCATTCCCCACTTAATGAGAACCATTAAATCAAAAGTTGGTTATGAATAATGGTAGATCAAGGGATGTAAATCCAGGGGTGGGAGGTATAGTACCTTCACGGCACCGTAGTCATTTCCTATATATATATATACATATATTAATTGTTTCACCCCAAAATATGACACATTGACCATTACCAATAATGCCAATGATTAGCCCTGGTCAAAAGGCGTATTTTTCGGGATCGGAACAGATACGGAAATTAGGAAGGACGTATGGGACTCTAATTACTCCTGAAAAGAAGTCCTAACACTCTTAAAGATCTACCCCAACCATTTTGGGGGGAGGAGTTGATGTTTCCTGAGTAGACAGACCTGGATTTTGGGGTAGACCTGATCTAGGATCGTTAAGAAAAGGACCAGCAGGCYTGACCAGCCCTACCCTTGAGAAGACCTGAGCTAACTCTCCCAGAGAAGGTCAGGAAGAAGGCCGGGGAGTTAAGTAAAGATAGGAAAAGAATTACCCTATATCAGGATAATCCTGATCTGAGAAGGATTCCTTGAGAGAATCATAAGAGGATAGGCCTATGGGAGACCAGGTGCTATGGCTTCCCAGAAGGGAACAGGTGGGACTACCTGTCGTGAATATTTGCGTAACGGCCCGAGATTTGCGATCTTTGCTTCTGAAATCCCGGAAGGGGTCCCCACTAGGGAAAATTATAAATAGCTCAGCCTTAGGGTTGAGAGAGGTATGACATTCTTGTGCATTCCTTTCATTGCTCACTAAGATACACGATCCGCTTATTTGACTTAAGCATCGGAGAGGTTTCCACCGGAAAACCTCCGGTGGTTCCTTTCTAACGTGTTTTTTGGGTGCAGGTCAGGCTTACTCTCAGGCGTGGTCATATTTTCGGGAGAAACAGAAACCTAAAGACTGGTAAGAAGCTTGTAGATCATCTACCATGATGTTCTCGGTGAATGGGGTGCTTTGACGCATTAGGCCCGCCATGTTACCTGCCATTTTTTGCTTCACTTCCTTAACCTCTTTCTGTAGATTGTGCATCAGCTTAGTAAGGTCGGGCGTGGTTTGGCTTGGAGTATCGCTGTCTGAACCAAAATTACTCTCTTCTTCCTCTCGAGCAGGGGTTCTTGCTTCATCCTTGGGAGCCTTGGTGGTTCCTACTCCTGCCGGCACATCCTCTTTAGGAAGGGGTGGTGACGGCTCCGCCCACTTCTTGTCCACCGTCTCTGCTACTGCTTTACCAATTATACTGGATATTTGTTGTAGAAATGAATTTCCAAATGATCCTCCACCCTCACTTAAGGGTAAAGGTTTGGGGTCACCATGGGGGGAGGTGTTGGCTCGCCTTCCTCCGTACATGCTTCTTAGAACGCCAATACCCCTCCTGGAGTTACCGTCAGTACGGCAGAACTTGGTATATCATTCAGATCTAACGCTAGATTTTGCCGAATCCCATCTGTCTCTGCCATCTTCTACCTTACATCTTAGCTTATTCGATTCCAACAGACGACGCCAATTGACTCAGTCCAAAATATTGACCATCGTGTTCTACTACACACCGCCCACTTCTTAGATGACATACACAAAGAAAGGTTAGAAAGGGACCACCGGGGGGATTTCGCCAAACCCTCTCTGATGCTTAAGTTAGTTTTTGGGAATACGGATTTTAGGAAAAAATAAAAATTAAGCAGGATGACTTTTAATGTTACATCCCTAGTTATACTACAGATCAGTTGGGATTTTCTGGGATCTGGGAGAAATTCCACACGAATCTCGGGCCATTACAGCTTATCCAGATATTTTGTAATATTCGGCTCTGCTATACATACCATCTGTTAAAAACAGAGCTGAGCCGACCGCACTATCTCTTCTGTTCAAGAAACAATTGCAGCTCTCTTCTTTTCTTGACATTATTTTAACATTTTCTCATTTAGCTCAGCTTTTCCTCCTATTGGTTTCGGTTGAATTGATGCACTTCATGTCCAGTTCAGTCCCAACAACTGACCTTTATTCGTGTGCGGCGATTGGGGCCCCTTTTCATACCCCTCTAGAAGCTTCACTCATCTAGTTTCTTTGGACCGGCTTTGCTACCAGATCGGCTTTTTCCACGATATCTTAGTCTCCTTTGGGTTGCCTCAGCTCAAGTCTACCAATGATACTCTTAGGCCGTATCAATATATGACTTATTTATATTATTATATTAGGAGATTAAAAAGAATATTGAATTAGGCAAAAAATAATTAAAAAAAAAATAAATTAAATATAATATAATAAAAGAAAAAGATTAAGTTAAGTAAGATACAATAAAGGAAAGTATTAAATTAGTTTAATATTAGGCTCGTATGACACATAAGCAACTGAAACTTACAAAGTAAACACGTAGGTTAGGACAGTCTTGCATTAATATATAGAAGTGATATTGAGTAAAATAAAATAAAAGAACAAGCAGGTAAAGCCTGCCCCAAGCGCAGAGACCAATTTCCTCTTGAAGTGAACTTCCTGCTCAAGCAGATAAGTTGCTGCTATTTTCTATGATCTTTTGATGCCTTACAACACTGCTACTCTATTACTTACATAGATAAATAATCTTAACCTACGGCCCAAGCCCATTAATTAAATAGGCACAATTAAATTAAATATGAAAAATCAATTTCTATATAACAACACTCCAGATCGGAGAGAGCTCAAAGATCGTCATTCCCGTCATTTCCCCCATGAGTTTCTAGAAAAGCCCTACAACTAGATCGCCTAAATATGGTTCATAATCCTTGTGAATCAGAAAATGAGAACTAATTGATTTCTATCACTTGATTTTAGGAGATCTTATCTTATCTTGATAAAGAATCTTTGCTTGAATGGCAAGCCAACATAAACTATATATATATAAATTGAGCCCTACAACCTAATCTCTATTCTCATTAAGAATTACCCTAAAACTGTTTCAAATGGCAACACCACAGACACGCCGGTGCCTAAACTAGAGAAGAGACAACTGCGGGCGAAGCGTAGTAACAAAGGATGGCTTGTTAATCGCCGCTCGTTAATCTTCCTTACACATTGACAATGTGAATTTCAAAGCCAATAACATGTGGTCCCGATCCGAATGGGCTGTCTCCTTCGGAGTGGTCTTACAAGGTGGTATGGCGGTGGATTGCGAATTGGGAAGAAGATGGAGGGCAAGGGTATTCTGATATTTTTCTCTCTTTTAGTTATCAAAAAATATAAGGGATATATATATATATATATATATATATATATATATATATATATATATATATATATATATATATATATATATATATATATTTATATATGGGACTTTTAGGGTGTCGTGAATGTACCATTCCCCACTTAATGAGAACCATTAAATCAAAAGTTGGTTATGAATAATGGTAGATCAAGGGATGTAAATCCAGGGGTGGGAGGTATAGTACCTTCACGGCACCGTAGTCATTTCCTATATATATATATACATATATTAATTGTTTCACCCCAAAATATGACACCACCTGAAACTGGTATACCTTCCCGACCTGCACACAAACACACGTTAGAAACGACCGCCGGAGGTTTTCCGGTGGAAACCTCTCTGATGCTTAATTTCGAAAGCGTATGAGGTGTTTTCTAGGAAAAAGGAAGGAATGCACAAAAATGACATACCTCTCTCAGCCTTGGGGCTGAGATATTTATAGTTTTTCCCAGTGGGGACCCCCGCCCGGATCTCGGGAGCACATGCCACGAATCAAGGGCCGTTGCGTAACCAATTCTGAAAAGTGGTCCCACTTGTCCCCTTATTGGAAAACAAGAAGCCAGGTCTTCCCTGGTCCTGGTCTCCCTCTTTTTTTCTACGTCACTTATCAGGCTATGATATCAACCCTGGCTTAATCCTGCTTCCTAAGGATTTCCATCTAGGGAACACACCAGGTCTGGACAATTCCTAGGCCATGGCGATCTTTTCTTAAAGGGACCAGGTCAGCTCTTCTCAGAGATTGGGTCAATCCAGACTCTTGTTTATTCCTTAACAATTTTAAATACAGGTCAACCCCAATCCAGGTCTGCCTGATCATCCCTTATCAACTCCTCCCCCCGAAATGGTTGGGATGGAGATGTAATATTCCAGAGCTTTCAAGAATAAATGAGGTCCCACTTATCCTTTATTGTTTCTCGTACTAGTACGAATCCCAAGTAATCCACCTGGCAAACAGGCCTAATCATTGGCATTAGTGGTGTCGGCCCACATTCCCAAACGGTTACTATTCCCACACGTCTTTCCAAGTACTGACAAGTCAGCGGCGTGTGACCTACCCTAGGACGATTGGCGTTCCAGCTCACCTCCTAGGGTACTGTTCATCTACCCACATTAAATGTGGGGATCCCATCAAATCCCGCTTTTTCTCGTTTTTCATTTTTTGAACTTATCTTACCTTTTATTCCCGCTGAACTCTCTCTCTTTCTCACTTCTCAAATTCACTTTGCAAAAATTCTCGGGCTTTTCTTTTTCCTTTCTGATTTTCCGGCGAATTTCCTGATTCAAATTTTTTTTTCAGTTCAGTTCCTCCGAACACTCAGGTACCTTCCTAGACCTTTACTCTTTTAATTTCTTATAATGTCGTCTCTTCCTCCTCCCGATGTTCCTCCGGCTCTTCTCTAGTGGTGGAAGCCTCTTCTCCTTTGCCATCTACCTCTCCAGAAATGGCAGTAATTTCTTCATCCCTGCCGTCTGCCTCTCCAGCGATGGCTGTAATTACCTCTTCTTCACCTTCTGCCTCTCCGGCGACGGCGACGGTCTCCTCTTCTCCGTTATCTTCTCCTGCGGCTGAGACGGCCACTTCTTCCTCCTCTGGGGGTTTGGAATATCCCCCGTCGATTCCCGATCACCCCAAAGTCACCTCTATCCTCAGTGAGCGGACGGTGGAGGAGGTCCATTACAAATATGAAATTTCTGAACCTTTTGACCGCTACTGACCTCCGGTGGGTATTCTGGCTTGCCAGGCATCGGCAGGCTGGTTAACTTTTTATGTTGACCAGTTTCAGGCGGGCTTACGCCTCCCGGTAAACCCATTGATGCTGGAAATTGCCGATATGTATAAAATCGTAGTCTTTCAATTCACCCCTAACTCATTCAAGATCATGGTATGTTATAATATGGCCATGCGCTATGCTGGTCTGGATCCGACAACTCATACCTTCTACAAGTTCTTTCAAGCGAAGAGCTCCTTCCCAGGCTATTTTTATCTAACTTCAAGACCTGGAGTCCACTTCTTACATAAGATTCCTTCCTCCAATAAGTCTTGGAGGAAGAAATTTTTCTTTGTTCACTGTGATGGGGATTGGGGTTTTAATCCTAAGCCCATCGAGAGATTACCTTCTTACCAACACCTCTCCGCCGCGGACATGTCTCCTTACCTAAAAAGAACGATCTCCGCCCTCAATGGGAATCTTATTCATGCCACTGATCTCCTCCTCCCTTTCGTCTTGGACTTTTTTAACGAAAGACTAGAAACGGGCCCTTTGACCAAGGAGATTGGTAAAATTCCTTTTATTCTAGTCTATCTCATTATACTTTTAAATTTCATAAGTCTTAAATTTCTCCTTTTGTTATCTCAAGAAGGGTGATGCGACAGATGTTTGAAGCATCCAAGAAGGGGGCAAAGGTTGTCCCAGAGCCGAGGGCTCATGGAGCGGGTTCGTCCTCGGCTCCCCAGGTCCAGAGCTTACAAACTTTACGTCTACCAAGATCCAAGCCTTTCAGAATGCCTCCACTGCTCTACAACAGTGAGGATCCCCCCCCCCCTCTGAATCTAAAGAGGACGAGGTTCCTTTGGCTAAGCGTCCCCGCATAACTCGGGGTGGTCGTCGAAAACTTTAAGCTCTCTGACAAACTGACCATGATCAGAGAGAAGAGTGGTTACCTCTACCGTCTTTTGGAGAGGAAAAGACAGAAAAAACATCATTATAAACGAGAATGGGCCGAGCTGCGTCAACTGAATTGCCAGTAGCAGGAGGAGAAGGCCGACTTGACAGAGTCGGTGAATCGATTGACCATCGCCGCCGGCGAGGCCCACTCCCTTTTTGAACGAGCAGACAAGTATCGCCAGCGCTATAACGAGACTGAGCGCGAGCTGTGGTGCGTCTGACGTGCTTTGACCTCTGATTGGAGGGCTCCTTCTCATAGTTAGAGTTTTATGGGATTTTGTTGAGTTATTCTTGTTCTTTCTGTTTTATTTCCTGCATTGTAATCAAAACTTGCCCGTCTTCGTAGAAGGCGTGTGCAATTTCTTATTGTGTTTCCAGAATGTTAATAAAAACGAGTATTTTCAAGTGATTCTTCTGTTTGATTGAAACAAACAAATTAAGGTTTTTCTACATTTTAGCCTATCCAGGCTTTTTAGACTCAGCATCAAATTTTCAAAATTAAGGTCTCTGTTTTGCATGTAATTGTTGTATTTTTCTCGTGTTCTTAATTAGGGTTTTATATTATTTTTAGTAGTTCTTGAGTTGTTAGCTTTGTTGTCTAGGTTTTTTTTCTTCTTTTAGGGTTTTTGTGTTCTTCTTTTGATTTTATGTTTAATTGGGTTAAATGGTTTTAATTAATCTAAGGTTGGCGGAATTCTTGGGTTTTTATGTTGAAAGGTCTTATTTAATAGGTGGTTTGATGATGTGAATTCAACTAAGGCATGGAGGCCAAAAAGGAGCTCCAAGAGGCAAACTTGCTGGAATGGTCGTCGTCCCTTGGCCATCCCGGCGCCATCTACGCGCCAAGAAGGACGGCTAGACAGCGTGCGCCATCCCGCACGCCATCCCTTGGCCATCCAAGCGCCGTCCGCGCGCCATCCCTTGAGCACGCCCGCAAGCGCGCGCCATCCTCGCGCCGTCTGCACGCCATCCCCTTGAGCACGCCCGCATCTGCGCGCCTTCCTTGCGCCGTCCTCGCGCCGTCTGCTCGCCCAAGCCTTTGCCACGCCAGCATCTCGCTGCCTACCCACCCCTTTTTTTTTAAAAAAAAAAAAAAACAACAAAACATAAAAAGAGAGGCAGACGGGGGAAAGGCAGAATTAAAATGAGAAGTCCTCCTTAGGCTATCTATGAAACACACGAAATTGCCACCAATAACCACCTACCCAAATCTTCCAATCTTCATGAAATTTCAGGAGAAATAAGGTAATCAGCTTTCAATTACTCTCCTATATTGGGGTATTTGATTTGCAAGACTTGTGAGGTTTCCCAAGGCCATCCTATCCCAAAAAGCCTTCAACTCTCTACATTGCACAACAAGTGCTCGACTAAATGCCCAAGTGAGCGTTTTTATTTCCTTTCAAAAATTTCGACCATAAATCACTCTTTCGCTGCAACCTAATTACCTCGAAGAGGGTATTATTAACTTTGGCGAGCTCTACTTCCGAACTTTCATCCAAGTTCGAATTTTGTAATTTCCAACCATTTTACGCTCGTCCCAACCAAGTCCGACCCAATGCCTCCTAGAAAATCGAAAAAGGGGAGTAAGAAGGCTCTTACCTTCTCAACAGAGTCTCGGAATACCAATACTTCAGAGGAAATCCCTACTCTTGAGCAGTTTTCGAGGCATCCCATTTCCGAACCCCGAGTGTTTGTGATGAAAGAAATCGAAGAAGATGCTAAGAGGAAGGCGGTTGACGCAGCCTTGTTGAGGATGGTTAAGATACTTGGGTGTGAACGTTTAGCAAATCTGCACGGGCCTTGTTACCGGGAGCTTGTGGCCGAGTTTTACAATACTTTTGAAAGGAAGGGATTAGCGTTCACTTGTAGGCTCGCTGGTAAGGAGATTGTAGTAGACGAGATGGTGCTCTCTCAAGCTTGGGGGCTGGAGTTTGGAGGTGAGAAGGCTCATTGGGAGGCAAAGGAGCCTAATCCGGAGATTAAGAATTTTTGGAATAACATCTCAAAGGCCGACGCGGATAAAAATGAAGAGAGGGCGTTGGCAAGTGAAATCGAGGATGACTCTTGTTTTTATATGCATAAGTTCATAGCGCATATTATTCTCGGAAAACAAGAAGCACACAAGGTTACTCGAATGGAGCTAGCTTTACTATGGTATGCACACAACGGGGTACGTCCTTGTATTCCTTCGGTCATAATCTCCACGATCGAGACCCAACTCACCAAGTCCACAAAGAAACTCGGATTCGGACCCCTTATCACTGCCCTAGCCTTGCATGCGGGTGTGGATGTGAAAAATTTGGAGTAAACGCCTCTCAGAATGCGAAAATTCATCATAAAACCCCGAGGTTCAGAGGCGCAACATCACAAAAAGAGAAGGATTACAAAATCCCCAGCTCTCCCCGAAGGGCCCTCTCGTAATTTCACAAAAGAGCCACCTACAATTTCGAGTTTCCCTTTGAATGAATGGGCGGGAGGTGCTCGAGGCGTTTGGGGTTCGCAAACAGGGCATGACCATAGTTGTGAGGAGGATGAGGACTTCCGAACGTTGGTCTTGAATCGTCTGGGTTGAAATTTTGAAGCTACGAGAGCTTTGCAAGAACGACAAGAGCAATACCGGAAAGAAAGTCGGAAAGAGTACAAAATGTTGAGGAAATTGCTATTGTCATGCATGTGTATGAAAAAGGACTCGATTAATGATGATGAGGAGTCGGAGGAGGAAGTTCGGGCCAAAAATCAATGGGGTGTTGATTCACCTCAACACGAGAGGATCAAAATGGGGTTTGGGGGTGTGAATGAATTCGGAAATGTCGGGAGAGTAAGAGACGATGAAGAACCGACAAGAAGACAAGCGGGTGATGCGCGTAGCAAGGAAATAGTGGTCTACACGAGAAAGAAGGCTCAAGGTAAGGCACGCTCAGATGTTGAGGGAGATGTTAAGGGTAAGGGAAGAGAGAGCGAGGAGCTAAACGAGGATGACGATATCGACGAAGACGACGATGATATTCAAGAAGCGGAGAACATGAGAACAATGATGGCGACGATGACCCGTTCAGAGAGCGAGGATGAAGAGAATGATTATCTCGACCCGTGTCGTCCATCATTGACGGGATATGCTGAGCCAAGTTCTACCTACCAGTTGTACGACATGGAGTACACCGATTCCGATAGCGACGAGTAGGCGAGGCGGAGAACGTTCAACGAGGACGACCCTTTTCACTCTCTCTTGAACTCATTTGGTCTTTTGGTATATTCGAAATTGTAATCTATATGTCTCGTATCCGGAACTTTTGAATTAGTTTGGAGACATCCGGACGTTTATTGTATGACTTTGTATGATCGTCTTTCTTATGTATTTGGTTTGTTGACGTGTTTTGATTTCCAACTCCATCCATGATTGCTTTGTTAAGAAATTAGCGATCACGAAGCCGAGCGAACCATGTCGTGATCGGATAGATGCTCGGGTTAATCAATTGATTAAGTGGACCCACCGAGCTCGACCCAAAACTCGCTCGGTTAAGGAAGTTTCTATTCCCCTTCCTTTTACTTGGTTTCATTAAAATGCAATGAGGGCATTGCATGGTTTAAGTGTGGGGTGGGTAGGTGGGTGTCGAAAAGCATGTTTTGATGTTCTTAACTCGAGCCTTGGCGAAGTGACGCATTCTTGGCGAAGTGACGCTTACTATGTGTGCATTTATATGGTTGAGTCGATTTTTGTGTCTTTTGTGTCTCGATTACATTGTTGAACAACTCCACGTGCTTGGAAGTTTGAATAGTTTACTTGTCGGGTTTTTGCATGTTTATGGCCTCTTGTGTGAAGGGTTGAATTTTTGTGCTTCGTCCAATCCCGCCTATATATATATAATCAACATTTTCTCGTGAAAAGATTGCAAAACTCTAAAAGATCTTTTGATTTTGCTCCCAAGTTCGGTGCAAACTAGTGAGTAGCCTTGTGTGATTTATCGGCTTGCTTGCATTTTTATGGAAATTGCATTGAGGAGGTTTGATTTTGCTCGTACATGATTTAATTCAAAAATGACCTCGAGGCACATATATCACCCTTGTTCCGGCCATATCTATATATTTAAGCTACTTTAAAAATCCCAAATGAGCCCCCTTGAGCCTTTATCTCGTTTCTTGTTAGCCGAGCTCAATTTTAGCTCTTGTATCTTTGTGTTGGTGAGGTGAGAGAATGCGTTGTTAGTTGACAAGAGATGTGTGGGAAATTTATTGTGAGTTTTGGGTTTTGAGTTGCTTATACAAAAAAAAAAAAAAGAAAAAAAATATAATAATAATACTCCAACACAAATCACGAAAAGTGATAAAGCGTGCGTTCAAGTGAAAAGCCTAATTTAAAGGCTAAGTTTAGTGAAAAGAAGCAAATTCAAAAAGCTTCTAAGTGTTGTGAAATAAAAGTCGGGAAAGAGTGAGTGAATGAAAGGGTTTCGAATGAGAGTTTGGTAACTCGTGAAAGGTT
>BMAC01000429.1:68027-90644 GCA_014905375.1 Phtheirospermum japonicum | reverse complement strand
AGGGAGTTCAGTGAACTCATCATATGAGCACCTACTTATGTATGTCGATGTCCAGACACCGTGACCGATGAGACGCGGTCCACATACACTAAGTACTAGTCTTAACGGGAAAAGGCCTGTATCCTCATTATGGCGTAACCCTTTGACTAGGAACAAGTTCGACGAGTTACATTACGTGCTGGATTATCTCACGGTTCTGCTAGACCAATCCACCGTAATAAAGTAACTTCATCAGGACCATACCTATGCAACTAGCATGGGATAAAAGATATGGAATGCCAATAAGTATAAAAGATATTTTTACGAATAAAAACCAATTATGTTACAAGAGAATGGTCAGACCACAGCCACAAGTTGGCTTGTTGGTCACCTTATTCTAACAGTCCCAACGCGGAGGACTCGACTTTCTTCCCCCGGGACTACCTCTACCATCATCAGTCCTTCCTCTCTCTGATCCAAACCTGGCTTAGGCTGTTCCATCCAAGCCCTCTTGCTCTGTCGCTCTTCCTCATTGCGTCTGATGCGCTCAACATACGTCTGCCTAGACGCATACTGATCACCTCTGACTTCACCCATTTCATCCTCTACCGGGAATTTCATCTTCATATGATATACGGAAATCACTGCCTGGAACTGGCTCAGGGACGGCCGTCCTAGCATGACGTTGTATGAAGATGGCGCATCAACTACCAAAAATCATACCGTTCTGGTCACTCTATATGGTTCTTCACCCAGCGTTATCAAGAGCCTAACCGCTCCCAAAGGTTTCAGGGCTCCCCCAGCAAATCCCACCAAGAAAGTTGTCACCTCTTCCAACTCCACATCTAGGTTTAATTGCTGAAAACAGTCATAGAACAGGATATCAGCAGAGCTTCCTGTATCAACAAACACCCGCTTCACATTATAATTAGCAATAGTAGTTGTTATAACCAGGGCATCCATATGAGGGGCTAGGATGCAATCCCCATCCTCTGAGCCAAAGCAGATATTTGGAGTGGAAGCCATCTGCCCTACCTCACGTGACTTCCAAACCAGATCCCTTGCGGCACGAACATAGCTATGCTGGGTCCGCTTTGAGTGCTCATCCCATTCGCCACCAGTAATCATTTGAATTTCTCCTCTAATGACCTGGGCCTGGTCATTCCTTCTTCCACCATTTCGACCGCTATCTTGATCACGTTTATTCTGTTCAGTTCGGTCATGACTGCCATGACCAGACCTGGCCTCCTCCCTTCTCATTCGTACATACTCTTTAAGGTGCCCTGCCTGCACCATCCTCTCCATCTCATCTTTGAGATGAGTACACTGGTCAGTATCGTGGCCGTACTCGTTGTGATACAGACAAAATCGGTCAGACCTCTCTTTCCTAGACTCCTGTGAATAATTCTTAGGCCACTTGAGGTCTGGATGCCTCTCTATTTCTTGCAAGATCTCCCCCTAAGGGGTCGCAAGCAGCGTGTACCTATCAAAACGAGGCCGTCCTCCCGACAGGTCTGGCCTGGATTTTTTCATCAATACTCTTTCTTCTCTGTCGTATCTCTCTCTCTCTCTTCTTCTCTCCCTCCTCCTTAATCTTCAGGGACTCTTCTAGGTGAATATACTTCTCCGCTCTTTCTAAGAGTTCTCTGAACTTCAGAGCTAGCTTTACAACCAGCGACTGAAAAAACTCTCCTCTCCTGAGGCCTTGCGCTAGCGCATTTACTAAAACCTCCTCCGACGTAGAAGGCACCTCGAGCTTTGCATTGGTAAACCGATTAATATAAGCACGCAAGATCTCGTTCTCTTTCTGCTTCAGATTAAATAGCTCAAGCGGTATTTTCTGGTACTTCCTGCAGCTAGTGAGCTGATGCAAGAAGGCCGAGATGAACTCGTCAAAATTGCTGATGGATCGTGGCGGCAGCTGGCTAAACCAGATCTGAGCCAACTTGGTGAAAGTCATCGGGAAGACCCGACACATGACCGAAGCCGAGCCTCGTCCTCAAGCCAAGGAAGCACCAGTAGGACACCAACAAAGAGAACTTTCAGACGAGCTCACACTAGAGCTAATGAAAGTTTTAAAGATTGCAATTGTTGGACGTGCGGAGTCAAGGGGCATATTTCTACTGATTGCCCTGAGAATCAAAGAAGAGGCGTTAGACAGTTCGAGACAACTCAAGAATTCGAAGAGGCTGTCTATTACCAAAATCTGGTGCAGGTGTATCAATTTGAGGATATACCCTCAGATGAAAGCATCTATGAAGAAGAGATATACTCTGAGGATGGAAGTGAATCATATTCAGAATCATAGTGAAGAAGAATTTCTTCAACAAGTGGTTAGGGAGGACATGTCCGGATTCCTCTCACATACAACAGTTTCTCATAAGACACTTATGAGAATAATGAAAGAAGATCCAAAGCTCCAAATGTATGAAGGATTTACAATAGGAGCAATGGACTAGGCAATGGATAAGTTGGGTTTAAGAAATCGAAAACACCAAATTATCCATAGAGTTTCCACGGGAGAATTCGCAATACCAACTGAATACACGGGAAACCAGATCGAGATGCAACTAATTCCCTACCGAGAAATCCAGGGAATTAAAGGCACACTCAGGAGAGAAATGGAAAATACACTCTCGTGGATCCACATTGGAGCCATTCGAGTAATTATAAAATCAACTTTCAAAGAAGGAGTTGATTCGCCATTAGATCTAGCCCTCTTCGATAAAAGAATCCCAAATCTTAAAGATTCATGTCTGGGGGCAATCACTGGTAACTTATACGCAGGAAAACTAGCATTCAATGTCTAACCAAGGATTGCGTATAATTTGGCAGATCGGGATTTCAGTAGAGTTCTCACCCTTCATCAAGATTTCAAGAGACCAGACCTGATGACGGAGGGAAACATACCCTACTCAATCACGTAAGAAATTTCTTATGCACTCTCGAATACTCATCATTCAGAAGTATTCCTGAGAAAAGAGTTCATAGAAATACCAAGGATCTTTGATGACGTAGCAAACGCAGTCTTACCAGATATCATGCAATCTCCAACAATAAGAGAGATTGATATGAGAATCCAAGATCGTCCGGTTCTTAATAAAAGTAAGAACCTCATGATCGAATGAGATCTCCGCGAACTTCTTTTCCACAGCCACCTCCACGGCTTTGACGATAAGCTCGGACAACTGCCTGAGGAAGTTTTCATTCAATGATCCACCATCAACAGGCGTAGATCCTCCAGGGTAGGGCGGCGCGGTGCTCGGCCCAGTCGCTGATAGGGCAATTGGAGTGTCAGGCCTGAATTGGGTTAGACCTGATTAGAGCTAATTGGAGTAAGAAATGAGACTAGCTCGGTCTAAAGAAAGGTCTGGCTAGGCCTCTTACAGGGAAAGCTGGCTTGAAGAAGGATGGTCATAGCTTTAGATTTCTCCTGATCTGACCCTTCTTGAAGAAAGATTAACTAAAGCTTGGGATTTCTCCTAAGCCAAGTGCTTTATTGGGAAAGCTCCAGACCGGAGCCAGGCTTGATATGAGTATTGAAGTATCATGAGAGAAAAGGAAAAAAGAAGACCTGGAATAGGGAAAACCTGTTCTCCTGATTACTGGTAAGGAGACAAGTGGGACCACTTGTTAAAATTTGTTACGCAACTGCCCGAGATTCGTGGCACATGCTCCTGGGATCCCGGCTGGGGTCCCCCGCTATGAGAAACTATAAGTATCTCAGCCCCAAGGCTGAGAGAGGTATGTTATTCCTTGCGCATTACTCTTTTGCTTACTAAGAGAAACCTCAAACGCTTTATTGACTTAAGCATCGGAGAGGTTTCCACCGGAAATCCACTGGTGGTCCTTTCTAACGTGTTTTTGTGTGCAGATCAAGCAAGGTTCCAAGCGTTGTCTTCAACGTCGGTCATATTTTGGGTTCAAATAATTGGCGCCGTCTGTGGGAAACCGTAGATCAAAGCTAAGATGTGAGCATGGCTTCAGACGGTTTGAGACAAAATCTGGTGGGGGAACTCGGCGGCACTCCGAGCTCTTCCACGCCATGGTACGCTCCGCAGTCGGCAGGGCCATCGACGGTGATGCCAAAGGGAGAAGAGCCGGCAACAATGGCTGCACCGAGTGTTACACCACCTCCTCCTGGTAGATCTGCGACGGCCCCGGGCGTAGGGGTGAGCAAAAATATAGGGTACCCGGTCCCGGACCCGGAACTGCTTAGGACCCGGCGGGTCCAGTTCCGGAACCGGACCCGTTGGTACCGGTTCTGGTTCCAGATTCTTGGAACCGGTTGTAACCGGTTCCGGTTCTGGGTCCATACTTTCGAGACCCGGTACCCACTGGGTACCCGGTGGGACCGGTTCCGGGACTGGGTACCCGCTGGTACCGGTTCCTAAACTGGGTACCCGGTACCAAATCTTTAATATTTAATATATTTAAGTGTATTTTGAGGATTTTCTATGTATTTTGTTGATTTGTGATCTCTTATTATGAATAAGTTTGAAAACTTTATATTAATGAATGTTGTGAACTTGTTATTATATTATGTATTTGTAGATTTATTTTCATAAAATTTGGTACTGTAATATTATATAATTGATGTAGTAGGAAACTAAATTTTTTTCTATATTGTACACTTACTTTTGGTAAATAGGAGGAAGCAAATACTAATGTATTGTGCACTTTATTTTGGACAATACCACAATATAATAGGGTGTTAATGGCATGTAGTATACGAAATTTAGCAAATTTATTATTATAAACTTAAAAAAAAAAAAAACACTCAAATAAAGACCGGGTACCCGGTTCGGAACCGGTACCCAACGGGTCCGGGACCGGTTCCAAAAACTTTGGACCCGGTTAGACCGGTTCCGGGACCGGTTCTTTTTTTTGGGACCCGGTTCCAACCGGTTCCGGTTCCGGTTCCAAGGAAAATGGCCGGGTACCCGGTTCCGCTCACCCCTACCCGGGCGGATCTTTCAAGGAGTCTTTCCTTACGCAGTTGTCGGAGCTTATCGGCAAAGCTGTGGAGGCGGCAGTGGAGAAGAAGTTTGCTGAGATGTCCACGCCACCGTCCAATGCACCGCCGGCAAGGACTGTACCGGTGGCGGAGACGGAGCCGCTGCAAGTCTAGTGCACCAATCGGACTTCTCTTGAAGATAGAGAAGAGCATCTCTCTACCTCTGACAACGAAACTTCAAGTCAGGCCAACCCAGGCCTGGCTGAGCAGATGCAAAGCCTGCGGAAAGAAGTACGGGAGTTTAAGAAGAAGCTGACAAACACCAGCACGGTGCCGGCACGGCGAGGCACTCCGTTCACAGAGGAGGTCATGTGCGACAATGTGCCAGCTTCATACAGGTCTCTAGGCTTTGAGTACAATTGGACCACAGATCTGTGGGACCATCTGAGCAGATTTGAGATTGCGGCAGCCCTGCATAAGTTCTCATATGCGGTTATGTGTAGGGTCTTTCTAAGGACTTTCACTAAATCGTCCCAGCTGTGGTTTAGCCAGCTGCCACCTTGATCCATTAGCAACTTTGACGAATTCAGTTCTGCCTTCCTGCACCAGTTCACGAGCTGCAGGAAATACTAGAAGATGCCGCTTGAGCTGTTCAGCTTGAAGCAGAAGGAATGTGAGAGTCTACGCGCTTATATCAATCGTTTCACTAATGCAAAACTAGAGGTGTCGTCTATGTCAAAAGAGCTGTTGGTGAACGCTCTGGTGCAGGGCTTGCAGAGGGGTGAATTTTTCCAGTCTCTGGTGGTGAAACCAGCTCTGAAATTTGGAGAGCTCTTGGAGAGAGCAGAGAAGTATATTCATTTGGAGGAATCTCTTAAAATCAAATACGAAGGAGAGAAGAAGCGGGAGAGGTATGACAAGGAGGATAGGTCAGCGGTGAAGAAGCCTAGGCCAGATCTGTCCGGGGGGAGACCTCGTTTTGACAGGTATACCCCCCTGGCAACTCCGCAGGGTGAGATTCTGCAAGCAATAGAGAGGCACCCAGAACAGAAATGGCCCAAAACTTACTCGCAGAAGCCCACGAAAGAGAGGTCTGATCGATTTTGTCGCTTCCATAATGAATATGGACATGATACTAACCAATGTACGCATTTGACAGATGAGCTGGATAGAATGGTCCAGGCTGGGCATCTGAAAGAGTACGTTCTCATGAGGAAGGAAGATGCCAGATCTGGTCGTCGTGGATATGAACAACCACAATAAGGAAAAAGAGATCAGGACAGAGGACGCGCTGAAGGTAGGAGGACAGAGCAGGCCCAGGCCATTCATGGAGAAATCTAGATGATTACTGGAGGAGATCTGGAAGAGCATTCTAAGCGGACGCAGCACAGCTACGTTAGAGCTGCGAAAGACCTAGTTAGAAAATCTCGAGACGTTGGGCAAATGGCGTCTGCGGCGAATATCTGTTTTGGAGCGGAGGACGGTGATGGCATTTTGGCCCCCCACATGGATGCCCTAGTTATAACAGCTACCATTGCCAATTATAATGTGCGGCAAATTTTCGTAGATACAGGGAGTTCTGCAGATATTTTGTTCTTGGATTTCTTTACACAATTGAAATTGGATGTTGAGTTAGAAGAGGTGACCACCTCTTTAGTGGTGTTTGCAGGAGGAGCCCTGAAACCCTTAGGAGTGGTCAGGCTCCTCGTGACATTGGGGGAGGAGCCGTATAGGGTGACTAGGGTGGTGCGTTTCCTAGTAGTAGATGCGCCATCCTCTTACAATGTTATGCTCGGCCGACCTTCTCTAAGTCAGTTCCAGGCTATGATTTCGTTTTTTCATATGAAGATGAAATTCCCGATGGAGGATGGAACAGGTGAGGTGAGAGGTGATCAATATGCGTCGCGACAGACGTATGTTGAGTGCATCAGAAGGAATAGTGAGGAGGATAGGCAGATTAAAAAGGCTCGGGTGGAGCAGCCAAGATAAGACCTGGCTAGAAGAGAGGAAGGGCTGATGTTGGTTGAAGTTGTCCCAGGGGATGAGAGTCGAGTCCTCCGTGTAGGAACGACGCTTAGCCCAGAGGTCTTGACAGACCTGGTGACTCTGTTGAGAGACAGTGCGGATGTGTTCGCCTGGTCTCCCTAGGACTTAGTGGGGATTGACCCAGAAGTGACGGAGCATCGCCTTAACATCAGTCCAGACATGAAGCCGGTAAAGCAAAAGAAACGGAACTTTGGGCCTGAGAAGGAGGCCATAGTTGAAGCCGAGGTGGAGAAATTACTAAAAGCCAAGCATATCCAGGAGACACAATTTTCGGAATGGCTCTCCAACGCTGTGTTGGTTCCCAAGACTCAAGAAGATTGGCGAATGTGTATCGATTTTCGTGATTCTCAATAAACGGACGTGATATGTGATATATATACGTCGTTTATTTAAAAACCGACGTGATATGTGATATACTCACGTCGGTTATTTCAAAACCGACGTAAACAATTGTATTAAAAAATGTTAAATAAATAATAAAACCGGCTCACTTCTCAATTTTCTCTCTCCTCGCTACTTCTGCCTTTTCTCGCTCACTTCACCATTTTCTCTCTCCCCGCAGTTCATTTTTTTCAACCCACTCCGTCCGTCCGTTCTCAGCCCCTCCATCCGTTCTCAGCCCCGCCAATCTCTCCAGAAATTCTCGTCCGCCCCCATAACATCCAATTTCAACCCCTCAGCTCTTGACTTAATCGAACACCTTATAATTGTAAAACTCTAATTGGAGCAAATGTACTCCAACAGCTGAAATAGGAGAAATTGGAGGGCCCCCCTTCGTCTCCACCATTTTGGGACTGGTGAGTGGTTAATCATTATTGTGTTGATGTTTTAGCCTGAGTTTCTTGTATAAATGCTTAGATCTGATGATTAGGTTTTTTTGTCTAATTACAAAAAGACGCCGTTTACTATAGTCGGGTGTGATGAGTTTGCGCTGATAGCCGGATCGGACGGTCGGAATTTCACCAGCGGATGTGTTTCATTGTGCTCCAGTAGCCATGATTTGATTGAAGGTGAAGACTACTTTATTTTAGTTTTTTTATTTTGTTTCTTCATGTTTGGATATTTGCAAAAAGTTGTTCCTAAGATTTGAGATGGTTAAAAAAAATAAAAATCTCAAAATTAAGAATAAAAATAAAAGAATCATTTGAAGTTTAACTTGATTTTACACAGTTACATTAGTCCCTTAAGACACAACCAAATATTTATTTATTTTGAAGTTGTTTGAAACTTGTGTTTGGTCTCTTTATCCTCTTGGCTGTTGTTGTTGTAATCCCAATGAAGAATGTTAATTTAGTAAGCTTCAGGATTTGAAAATTATCTTTGAATTGGTGGTATTATCCAAATGGTAATACTTAATTAGTTAAATGACTTTCTATAGCCTTTTTGATATATGTAAGAGGAAATTACTTGTGAGAGGAAAAACATATGTACTGTATCACTATGCTTATGTTTGTGAGATTGGTTATTAACGTTATTTTACTTAAAATGAAGTTATATATCTTGCGTTGTAATATGAAAATGTTTATTATTATTATTCTGAAATATAGCGTGTGAAATATGTAATTTATATGAATTAAGATGATGTGTTTTTATTTACTAAATTCACGGTGTCTCTTAATTCACTTGTCCTTGACAGTATCTATGTTCCTTAGGATGGTGTCATCCATGGAGCAAACACACCATCCACATAAGGCCCAATTGTTGTTGATAAGAACTGTGAGAAGATCCTTTATATGGCTCCTAATATATACTACTGTGAAGCAGGGACTACTTTTCTGAAATAACACTGTCGGATTGTTACTGATCATGAAGTGTACGTGTGGTGATACCTTTTTTTGTTAGTACTGTTTGTTATTAACTTGTACATCAGTTTCTGTTAATTGTGACCTCATTTTTGTCCTTGCAATATCATAACATAAGATTTAGAATTAAAGTTTTTTTTTAATTTTAAAATTTAATTGTAATAATTGTACCCTTGTGATATTGAGATTAACCAATTTCCTGCACTAAATTAATTCTTAGGAGCCAAGAAACAACTTTTGTACAGGCTCCGGAGATTTGAAAAACTGGCGAAATTGGGCACAATTGAACTGCAGAGAGATTTGCTAAAAGGATTCGATGACGAAGACCGATCTGAAGGTGATGAGCAATTGTCGCTGTACAGGAACTTGTCCACGGACATGAAGAAGCTCGTATCTTATTTAATAACTGAGGAAAAAAAATGAATAGTTAACTCGTGCGACAATTAAGTGGTGATGAGTCGAATTGGCAACAAATCTGATTTGTGGAGAGAGGTCGAAGCCAACACCATCGACATGAGATTGGGTTTGATTTCAATGAACCTCTGACCACTAGGCTGCCTACTGTCACCGTCAGAACCATCAGCCATCGCAGAAAAATGCAACTTTTTTGGTGAAATTTTTATTTATTTTATCCTATTTTCTTCTATCTCTTTTGCTCGATTGCCTGACGGTGACCGGTCACGCTGTATCGTACGACGGGAATTGCTTGTCGTTGTTGGGGAGGTACATGCATAGTCAGCGGCCTGCGAATAAGTCTCCACACGTGAGATTTATTGTGGATAAGGCTTCGCCTGGGTACACGCTGCAGCTACTTAGGGATGCGATTAGGAATTTTTTTTGTTACTTGTTTCGAATTATTTAAGGGTTATTAAAAAAAATTATCAATTTTTTTGAAAATTTAAAAATGATGGGATTAAATTGGGAGAAATCGAGAAATGTATCATTATTATTTGGTTTATTTGATGATTCCTGGAGATTAGTGGATGTTGGACAAATTTTAATGAATCTAACGCATGGTCCAGGGTACATTTCTAAAAAGTCATTGGCTTCCTCGATGATTCTTGTAATGAACCTCGTTATGTTGGAGAACCACTTAGAGTTGTGCGTGCATATATTAGAGAACAAATTAGATGTGTGTGTGTGCATGGTAGAGAGGAGCTCAGGTTAATACAAGTTGTCCTCTGTACAGGTATGGAATCGACTGTCGGTTTGAAAGTCTAGAAATAAAGATTGGGTTTTGGTTCACCATAAAACTAAGCTGAAAAAGACGAATAAAACTTACAAAGGTCTGCCTTTTGTTCATCCAACCAATGGTGATGTGGTAATTATGGTATGGGGTATACATGTTTTTCAGTATAATCTCAAAGATGATACTCCAACATCTGAAATGATCGGCAAGCTTCAAGAGCCCTTAGTGTTTAATACAGGCTATATAGTAACTAAGGACCTGCTTCTGCCCTTCCCGGTGGTGCTTCCGAATTGGCCAACACAGATTCTTGCATGATCTCGTCTGTATTGGAGCTGCCAAGCATGCTCAAGACCAGGTAAAAAAATAAATGAAATTAAACCTCTTTAAACTTCTCACGTAATTGCAAAATATATGACTTAATTAACTTTCGAGGTTTCTTGATTATTTAAATCCTTAATGGGAAAGACTGATACTGATACTGAAGTGAAGCATATTCAGATTTAATTGCTTCAAATAAGACAATGGATTCTATATTAGTGGAGTTACAGCAGGTATGTGAAAGTATTCATATCCTTACAGATTTTTACTTAATGCCCGTACAACAATATAATTAGTTAATAAAATTTGTCATACAAGCGTACCCATGCCCACTAAATTCCTTTTATTTTTGTGGCATGGCTGAAATCAATTGTGGCAGGCATTGGTGGCAAACAACTCATCAATTACTCAATCATGTTTAGCTTAACATTAAATTAAATTATATTAGTATTATCCTATAATTTTTATTGTATAGCAGCATATAATCAAGAATCATGAATATATTGTATTATCTTAACATTAAATTAAATTATTTTTATTGAAAAATCAAGAATATATGTATTTTTTTGTTTTGTTTTTTTACTAACTCATTTTTATTTGCAGGATGTTGATACAAAATCTGTAGGTGTCAAAAAGTCAACTCATGCTCGAGGTAATGGGTCAAAGAGAAGCCGAGCAGTTGAAGTACATAATCTTTCCGAAAGGGTGAGTGAGATTTTTTTTTATATTACTAGGAATCTTAATATAGTTGACTCGCATTAAAGTGCGTAAAATTGATTCTCATCGTGTGGTATGAATAGAGTCGATGGGATCGGATTAATGAGAGAATGTGTGCTTTACAAGAACTTGTACCCAATTGCAATAAGGTAATTCATTCATACCTAATAATATATCTCTTAATTATTTATTTTTATTGTTTAGATTTTGAACGCTTGTGTTTCCTGCATTGCTAGGCAGGCAGATAAATCTTTGGTGCTCGACGAAGCCATTGAATATCTGAAAACCCTTCAGCTTCAAGTACATGTAAAAGTAATTTTTGATTATTCTTTTTAGTCTGGTGAGCAATTGAACGTTCATGACTCTGATGAGTATGATAGATTCGAGGAAGTTGATGGCTATTTATTCTCAAGTTTKGGATTTTCAACGAAGCATAMCGCGTGGGCAGGACCAATCATTGGAAATTTCAGAAAGCGAAAGGTCAGCTTTAATAGGATTTGATGCATCTTTTTTTTCCTTTTTTCTTTTTCTTCGGCATTGATGGCAAATTTYTATATATAGARCCTGATGCACYAGCTATGGAAAAYGGGTCGCCAAAGCCCAAGAATACCAAAAACAAGAAAGCAGATTTTGAATAAACTCCACTTGCCGAGTTTTGAGTTTGTCGTTTAGATAGAATATTCATTATCTAGTCACAGAACTTTGAGTTGACTTATTGGTGTAGATTATGTTATGTATCCAAATGAGTGTTATATTACATTATTACTAGTTACTTTTTAGTGTTTAATTGTAAAAAACTAAACATAAGGTTCTACTTTTTGTTGTATTCCAAGCGGCAACAATAGAAAAATCATCAAAAAAACTACTCCTGTAAAGTTATTTGTTAAAAAAAAAATCCAGAGTGGTATTCAGTACATAAAATCAGAAAATACTCAGTTCTACTTCAAGAATAAGTTGTCTAGTATATATCAAGTGACAAGAATGCTAATTTAAAAGAAAAAAAAAAACAGACAAATGCCGAGTTCATAAAAGAGAATTTAGCAACTTTTTTATTTTTTTAATAATATACTATTTTACCTTTCTAGTGTTATACATGTATGATGTTTATACGTTTCTCTCCCACAGATTTATCAGTTCAGGTGAAATTGTGAGTAGTTATATTCGTGCTATAATCTAGAAAATATTAATTTTTTAGCTATTAAGGAAAGGCAGATAAAATTGTGGTATTAATGAATTTTGTTAAMTTTTAGGAAGTTTATGTAAGATATGYCGGGTTTGGAGCAGAGGAAGATGAATGGGTGAATGTAAAAATRACGTTAGGGAACGTTCTATTRCTTTGGAGCATTCGGAGTGCCACAAAGTGAATAATGGGGATTTAGTAGTGTGCTTCCAGGTATTATTTTGAATTATGGCTAAATTACAACCTTAGTCCCCTAACTTTTGTGGATTGGCAGTTTTTTTTCTTTTTGAAAATCTTGATATGACGACTTTGCCCCTAGCCAGCATAATAACTTGAGTCATGTAACTTTCATATCCATTTTTTTTGATATTTTTGTATTTAAGGGCATTTTTGGAATAAATAAAAATTGCCACCTTTCATATTTATCGGACTGAATTTGCAATAAAGCGTTTTGAATATATATATATTCTTATATCTTTCTATGCAATCACTTTTTTGGAGTATTTTCCTTTTTCTTTTAATGTCATCAAATACAACAGTAGAGTAGAGCCAACGTAAATGACATAGTGGGAAATAAAGCATGGATATATACAATCTTAAGATTTAAAACATTAAGGGGAAATTTTTGTAAACTCTCAAGAAAGTGCTTCTCGGCTTCTAGTCAAGTAATTATGAGTATTTTATATATTTCCAGCTAGAACCCGAGAAGTAACATATATTCTATAATTACAAATACCCGTTGGATTCAGTTTGGTGTCTTTAAAGGGCTAATTTWAATTTTAAAAGATAACTGGGATTGTTTGGTAATTAGGCCAAACCTCGGTGACAGTGATAGTATTTCTTGAATTAGTCCTAATATATATTTCTTTAAGCAGGAGAGACAAGATCAAGCGAGATAYTTTTATGCTCATGTTATATCGATCCAAAGGAGATTGCACGATATAAGAGGTTGCAGATGTCTTTTCTTGATTAGATATGACCATGATAATACAAAGGTGACTTTTTTTCCAATTCTTAGACTTTAATAATAATTATTATTATTATTATTATTATTATTATTATTATTATTATTATTATTATTATTATTATTATTATTATTATTATTATTATTATTTCAAATTTGCTGCAATCATGTATTGTGATAGAAAAGAGTCGCATCGAGGAGAATATGTTGCCGGCCAAACGGGAGCGTCTGGTGGAGGTTGGAAGTTCTTAAATTTTAATTCTCTTGCAGTGTAATATACAATGCGAAGGTTGGGAATGTGGGTATTATGTCATGCGCTAGATGTGAACCATTGTTTGAGTAGGTATCAAGGAAGATTATTGTTCGAGTAGCCTGATTATTTTTTTTTTATCATTAGAAATCACAATTATTTTTACTTATTGGCAAATAGACTTGGTTTCATTATTTTCTTGATATGTTAAGATTATTATATATTTAATTGCAGATATTTGGTGATAGCGAATCATTTTCTCAAGAGAGTATCGAAGAAGTTTAAGCTCAATGGTCGAGATATTTTCTTGAAATTAAAAATAAATGAATCTTCTGTAAGGTTTTAATTATATACTCATGTTTRTTTGATAACTAGAATATGTGCACTTTGAGTTCATTTTGACTTGGTGTGGGGAATTCGAACAAAGGATTGATGTTGGTTGTTTAATGTATTCGACTTTTAGAACATATTGATGATAATGGATGTTCAATTTGAATCTGGGATTTATTTAATTTATTTTCAGCTTTTAGAATTTATTTTTAAAAAAATAGGGACCACCACCAAAAAAACTGATATTATATAGAAACCAAACTATCGATTAACGTCGGTTTTACAGAAACTGACGTGGATTACCACGTCGGTTTTCTTATCATTTTAACGTCGGTTTTACAACCGACGTCTAAACCACCGACGTGGAAAGTCACGTCGGTTGTTGGAACCGACGTGATTTTCCACGTCAGTTTTGGGGAAAACCGACGTGGAAAGTTACGTCGGTTCCAAAAACCGACGTGACTTTCCACGTCGGTGGTTTAGACGTCGGTTGTGAAACCGACGTTAAAAGGGTAAAAAAAATGACATTAAGTCCCTGTTTTGTAGTAGTGAAGCAAGATCTTGAGAGCGAGGTACTTCTGGCCACAACTGCGAAAGGAAGCAGAAGATTTCGTGCAAACATGCGAGAAATACCAGAAGAACTCGTCGTTGATACACAGACCCGCGGAAGAAATCATGACGATGAGCTCTCCTTGTCCATTTTCCAAGTGAGGAATTGATTTGGTCGGCCCCTTTCCCATGGCTCCTGCCCAAAAGAAATTTCTGATAGTAGCAATTGATTATTTTAGCAAATGGGTAGAGGCCGAGGCTTTGGCAAAAATCAAAGAGGACGCAGTCATGAAGTTCTTGTGGAAAAATGTTGTGTGCAGATTTGGTGTCCCCAGAATTCTGGTCTCGGATAATGGCGCTCAGTTCATGGGTGCTAAAATCAGAGCTTGGTTTGCTAAGATGAAAATTGACCAGCACTTCACATCCGTCTACCATCCCCAGGCTAACGGTCAAGTAGAAGTCACCAATCGCATATTGGTGCAAGGGCTCAAAACACGATTGGACAGAGATGGCGGAAGATGGGTAGATGAGCTGAGTTCAATCTTGTGGGCATATAGAACTAATACCAAGGAAAGCATAGGGAAATCACCTTTCAGCCTAGTTTATGGTATGGATGCTGTGGTGCCTGCCGAGATTAGCATGGAGACTCATCGAGTTCAGAATTTTGTTGAGGAGCAAAATGAGCTATTAATTCAAGATGCTCTGGACTTGGCAGAAGAGAAAAGAGACAGGGCTGCTGCCAGAATGGCACACATCAAAGGGAAAATAAAAGCGATATACGATAAGTCCATGCTTAAGAGGCAGTTCCAGGTGGGAGATCTGGTTTTAAGAAGAGCTAATTTAGGAAAGACGAAAGGAAAACTAGACGCCGCATGGCAAGGGCCGCTTCGAGTCACCCAAGTTTTAACAGGAGGCGCTTACAAATTGGAAGAACTGGATGGGACTGAGATCCCTCGTGCTTGGAATATTGCTAATCTACAAAAATCTTATATATAGTTGTAATTCTTCGATATTTATTTGTCTCATTGAATAAAATTGCAGGTTATTCTCGTTCGGTTGGTTTAAGTATGTGTTCATAATTTAAGACAGGATTGGCTAGGGGCGGATGCCCTCGATTTTGCCTAACCTGATTGTCAGTTTAAGCTAGGATTGGCTAAGGGCGGATACCCTCGATTTTACCTGACCTGATTGTTAGTTTAAGCCAGGATTGGCTAAGGGCAGATTCCTTCGATTTTACCTGACCTGATTATCAGTTTAAGCCAGGATTGGCTAAGGGCAGATGCCCTTGATTCTGCCTGACCTGATTGTCAGTTTAAGGCAGGATTGGCTAAGGGCGGATGCCCTTGATTTTGCCTGATCTTATAATCGGTTTAAGCCAGGATTGGCTAAGGGCGGATTCCCTCGATTTTGCCTGACCTTATTGTCAGTTTAAGCCAGGATTGGCTAAGGGCGGMTGCCCWYAATTTTGCCTGACCTGAKKGTCAGTTTAAGCCAGGATTGGCTAAGGGCGGATGCCCTCGATTTTGCCTGACTTGATTGTCAGTTTAAGCTAGGATTGGCTAAGGGCGTATGCCCTCGATTTTACCTGACCTGATTGTCAGTTTAATCCAGGATTGGCTAAGGTTGGATACCCTCGATTTTCTTGATCTTGGACAATTACCATTGAATATTCTAACTCGTTTGAACAGGTACTAGGAAGACCTGCGTTAGTGCCTGACCTGTTCAGCAGCTTAAGGCTTGTGAAAGGCCTGCCCTGGATGATCGGATCCTAAGCTAGACCCAGCTAATATTGGAAACCTTAGAAGGTAAGTCCAAAAACACAATCCGCAGTGTTTGAACAAAAAAGATCGATCAAAAGGACAATTTCTCAAGAAAACTCAAGCTACCATAATATTCTGGAAAAAAATAAAAATTGCATATGAAGAAGCGATAAATCGAGAGGGGTATGCAAAAATTCAAGCATATGCATTTTCATTAATCAAGCTCAGAGATGTACAAAAAAACAGATTGCCCACACCCTCCGGGAAGGTTGGCAATTTTGATTACAAAACATGGCAGGAAATAAAAAAAGAAAGTAAAGGCAGGTGTTCATCTAAGAGGAGACCTCCGATCTGAGGCCAGAGCTCGGCGAACGCGCCAAAGCTCAAGCTCAGTCTCATGCAGACGACATCGATATTGGTCAAACCGTTCGGCAAKCGAGTGAGCTTTGCCGGCAGCAACGGTCAAACTATTCACTAACTCGGTCAAGTCAGCCCTCTCCTCTTGCAATTGGCAGTTCAGATGGCGGAGCTCGATCCACTCCTTCTTGTAATAACGCTTCTTCTGCCTCTTCCTCTCCAGAAGACGGTAAAGGTAGCTGATTTTTTCCTTGAGCGCGGTCAGTTGATCGGAAAGTTTAAACTTTTCAAAGATCATGGAATTTCTCCACGTCTGTCATGTTTTCCATAGCTGGTTGATCCTCAGGTAAAATCTGCCTAACTATATACTGAACAGCAGTCTCCTAGGAGCAATTGGAAATAAAGGTGATCGGAGCCGGACTGCTACGGATAAGCGGGGCCGTGTTGCTGCGGGTAGTCGGAGGTGGTGCTGGGACCCCAAGAGCTCGACTGCCAGAGGCTAGGCGTGGCCTCTTAGAGACTGGAAGATCGTCTTCCTCAGAATCGGAGGAAGAGGGTCTGGTGGCAACGGGTCTTGGCAGTGTTAAGACGGGTGTAGGGCTGCTTGCCACAGGAAGGACTGGAGCGGGGGTGGAAGATGAAGGGCCTGCCCCTTGTTCTGATTACCCCAAAGCTCCTGCGGCCTTTCTCTTGGCAGCTTCAATCATCTCGCGCATCATCCTGACTAAAGAGCAAAAAAGAAAAAAAGATAAGAATAAAGTAAATAATGCGAAACATTGTTTGGAAGATCAGAAGTTATACCGATTTCCTTGGTCAGTGGGGCTTTTTCTGACCTATCGTTGAAAAAGTCGAGGACAAAGGGGAGGAGAAGGTCGGACACGTGAAGGGGGTTATCATTCAAGATTGAAATGATCTTTTTTATACGGGAAGGCCTGTTTGTAGAAGACAGWGGGAGATATGAGGGCAACCCCTCAATGGGTTTGGGGTCGAAACCCCAATCCCCACCGCAACATAAAAAAAAGAATCTTTTTTCCTCCAATCTTTTGTTAGAGGTAGGAAGTTTGAACAAGAACTGAACGCCAGGTCTGGCGGTCAATTAGAAGCAGCCTGGGAAAGAGCTCTTCGCTGGATAGAGCTGGAAAAAGGTGTGAGCAGTGAGGTCCAAGCCAGCATAACGCATGGCTAGACTGTAGCAAACCATGATGCGAAAGAAGTTGGGGGTGAATTGGAAGACAGGTATCTGGGGAACACACCAGGTCAGGACAATTCCTGGGCCATGGCGATCTTCTCTTAAAGGGACCAGGTCAGCCTTTCTCAGAGACGGGGTCAGTCCAGTCTCTTTTCTTTCCTTAACATTTTTAAATACAGGTCTGCCTGATAATGCCCTATTAAATCCTCCCCCCGAAATGGTTGGGGTAGAGCTGTGATATTCCAGAGCTTTCAAGAATAAATGATGTCCCACTTATCCTTTATTGTTTCGCGTACTAGTACGAATCCCAAGAAATCCGCCTGGCAACCTGGCCTAATCATTGGCATTAGTGGTGTCGGCCCACATTCCCAAACGGTTACTATTCCCACACGTCTTTCCAAGTACTGAAAAGTCAGCGGCGTGTGACCTACCCTAGGACGATTGGCGTTCCAGCTCACCACCTAGGGTACTGTTCATCTACCCACATTAAATGCGGGGATCCCATCAAATCCCGCTTTTCCTCGTTTTTCATTTTTTGAATTTATCTTACCTTTTATTCCCGATGAACTCTCTCTCTTTCTCACTTTTCAAATTCACTTTGCAAAAATTATCGGGCTTTTCTTTTTCCTCTCTGATTTTCCGGCGGATTTTCTGATTCAAAATTTTTTTTCAGTTCAGTTCTTCCGAACTATCTGAGGTACCTTCCTAGACCTTTACTCTTTCAATTTCTTATTCCCCCGGCTATCTCTTCTCCGGCGGTGGGAGCCTCTTCTCCTTCGCCATCTGCCTCTCCAGAAATGGAAGTAATTTCTTCATCCTCGCCGTCTGCCTTTCCGGCGACGGCTGTAATTTCCTCTTCTTCACCGTCTGCCTCTCCGGCAACGGCGACGGTCTCCTCTTCTCCGTTATCTTCTCCTGAGGCCGCGACGGCCGCTTCTTTCTCCTTCGGGGGTTTGGAATATCCCCCGCTGATTCCCGATCACCCCAAAGTCACCTCTGTACTCAGTGAGTGGACGGTGGAGGAGGTCCGTTACAAGTATAAAATTTCTGAACCTTTTGACTCCTACTGCCCTCCGGCGGGTATTCTGGCTTGCCAGGCACCGACAAGCTGGTTGACTTTTTATGTTGACCAGTTTCAGGCGGGCTTACGCCTCCCGGTAAACCCATTGATGCTGGAAATTGCCGATATGTATAAAATTCCAGTCTTCCAATTCACCCCTAACTCATTCGGGATCATGGTATGTTATAATCTGGCCATGCGCTATACTGGTCTAGATCCGACAGCTCATACCTTCTACCAGCTCTTTCAAGCGAAGAGCTCCTTCCCAGACTGTTTTTATCTAACTGCCAGACCTGGAGTCCACTTCTTACATAAGCTTCCTTCCTCCAATAAGGCTTGGAGGAAGAAATTTTTCTTTGTTCACTGTGACGGGGATTRGAKTTTTAATCCTAAGCCCATCGAGAGATTACCTTCTTACCAACACCTCTCCGCCGCGGACAGGTCTCCTTACCTAAAAAGAACGATCTCCGCCCTCAATGAGAATCTTATTCACGGTTAGGACACACCATGTCAGGAYAATTCCTGGRCCATRGCGATCTTCTCTTAAAGRGACCAGGTCAGCCCTTCTCAGAGACGGGGTCAGTCCAGTCTCTTGTTTTTTCCTTAACAATTTTAAATACAGGTCTACCTGATCATGCCCTATCTTTAATATATTCTAGATGAAGGTATTCTTGGTGGTTTAAATGTAAATTTTTATTAAATGGCATCACAAAAAGTTCGAAGATTATTTGAGAATGTATTATATGAAAATTACCCCAAATATAAATTATTTCCAAATGTCTTTTGTAATACACAATTTTAATAAATTGTCTTCTTTATCAGTTTTTTGGCAATAAACTGGTCGAGAAAGCTTTGTACGAGAAGAAAAAGTTATTTTTGGAGAGATTTTCTACTTCAATCCGAGTTGAAATTTTGCGTGGAGACCATAAAAAATCAGAGAAACTTAACGAAACATACGATGGCCGGAACGAAATAGCGAATGTTGGTAAATAAATATACAACAAGTAATTAGGGTTAGAGTTTTGAATGGGTTATCGACGACAAATGGGTTGAAATTTTGCATGGTCCCCATAAAAAAAGAGAAATCAAATATAATTGACGGAGGCCCAAAATAGATCACCGAAAATAGGTCACGAAAGAGAACTACAAAATCAAAAGGTTGTTTTAGTGAACCTATACAAAATCGAAAGGTTGTTCTAGTGAACCTACTTCCAGTGCTCTTTTTGACATCCATCAGTTTCATTGGACTACTTTATTTTTTCGAGTCACCACGCAAAATTTCAGCCTAAACAGTATCGATAATCCCTTCAAAATTCCAAAACCAGCTTTTTAGTGACATACAAGGCTTTTCCAGCCTTTATTGCTCAAAAACTAATAGTATAAGACAATTTGTCAAAATTGTGTATTTTAGAAAGCATTTTAAGAGAAAAAATAGATTGGGCATTAGTTTTGTTTTAATTAATAAGCATTTAAGATTGTAAAAAAAAAGTTAAAATGAATTGGGTATTTTAAAAAATAGAAATAAATGGCAGAGGAATTACATATAGCGAGTCATCGTCCTTACACATCAGTAGTGTTAATTTCAAAACGAGTAACATGCGGTCCCGACCTGAATGGGCCGTCTCCTTCACGGTGGCTTACACGGTTACGTGGCGACGGTATTCTGATATTTCCCCTCTTTTATTTATCAAAAATGTAGGKAAAAGRGTATTCTGATTTTTCCACTCTGTTCAAAAAAAAGTTCAATAATTATTTGGGAATGAGTGGTGATAAATTATTTTCAAATGTCTCTTGAAATACACAATTTTAATAAATTATCTTCTATTATCTGTTTTTCGTCAAAAAAGTGGCCGAGAAAGCTGTTTACGAAACAAAAAAAAAATTGTTTTTGTAGAGGTTTTCGACTTCGGTTCGTGATGAATTTTGCATGGTGACTAAGAAAAAGAGAGAAATCTAAAGTAACTTACGATTGTCGAAACGAAGTAGTGAATGTTGCTAAATAAATGTACAACAAGGTAATTAAGGTTAGGATCTCGAATGGTTTATCGACGGCGGATGGGTTGAGATTTTGCGTGGCCCAAAAAAAAAAAAAAGAAAAGAAAAAAGAAACAAACAGAACTGAGGATGCCGAAATGAATCAAAAAGTCACAATACCGAAAGGTTATCTGGTGAACCTACTTCCGGTACTCGTTCCGACATCCATCAGTTCCATTGGATTACTCTATTTATTCGAATCACCACGCAAAATTTCAATCTAAACTAACATCAATAACCCTTTCAAAATCCTAAAAACACAACTTTTCCAACATTTTTTGCCAAAAAACTAATAGTCTGGGAAAATTTGCCAAAATCCTACTCCCTCCGTTTCTTAATAAGTGTCGTTTTAAAATTTTTGTTTAAAATTAAGGAACATAATATTTGACTAATACATTCTCAATCAATTAATAATAATCCATTTAATTACTTCCATTCTTTCCCTTTAGTTATTATATTACCATAAACTTATTTATATTTCTTAAAATAAGAGGGATAAAACTGGAATAAAGTGACAAAAAATTCTAAAACGACACTTAATTTGAAATAAAGTTGATTCTCTAAAACGACACTTATTTTGAAACGGAGGGAGTAGTGTTTATGGTCTTTCAAGTGGAAAAAGACAATATATAGAGAGGGAAAAAAATCCAATGGTTTTGTTATAAATAATGACTATTTAAAGATTGTTATTAAAAAAAAGGTTAAAATGTATTGGGTAATTTATAAAATAGAAATAAACGAACATAGTAATTACATAATGCAAGACATCACACTTGTAGATCAGAAAGTATAGGTGATGATACTATTTACATTGGGGTACTTGTTCAAAATGGGCAATTTTTTTTTTTTTTTTAATTATCTACTCTGACCAACATATTGTCGCATAAGGATCAAGAAAATGAAAATTAATTGCCACATAAATTAATCAGTACAAATATAGCTATTGCATCACACATCATTCACTCCAAGTCAAACATTCCTCTAATACATGATAAATATGCCAAATCGTGAAGTAACAAAGAAACATTCTTCTAATACACGGAGATCAGCATATGGAAAGGATAAAAGAAGCCAAAAGTCCAAAAACTTTGGAAGCCCAAGTCTTGGATCGTTAATTATTTAATGCTACCTGAGCATGAGAAAGTGTATGGTCAGTAAATGGAATTGCAAAGACTAAGCCAAAAAAAGCTGAAAGTAGACAAGGAAACACAATGGCTAATAAATGCACATACAGAATTTGAAGGATTCACAAAAACAAAAATAATAATTTTGACGAAAGACGCTGAAACAGGATGACAAGTACTCCAGATAACAAATACACCTTTAAAAGTTGATACCTCAAAATTTTTCAAAGCAGCGACGATTGAAGATGACAAGTACTCGAGATAACAAATAAACCTACCTATACACAAGTCGTATTGGGAAAACACTAAGAAAATAATTGAAGAAAAGGTGTGCAACGTCTAGCACTTAGAAGAGCAATGGCGGCAAGGCACCTGAGCAAAACAGCTAATAACTAATAGAACAACTTGAGACAATCTGATAAAGAAAAACAAATAACAAGCTGACTCCAGAATGGAAAATTATATTCCATTGAATGCGACAGAGGACTCCATTCAATAAGAAACAAAATACCTAAAACCACAGAAGACATGCGCCAGGGGCTTAGGGCTTTTCAAACCAGCTCTATTTAGTTCACCGAAAAAAGATGAAAGCATTCAAAAACTCAAACAAGCATTCAAAACTCAAACAAGCATTCAAATTAAAACATAAGAGATATACTCTGAGAATGGAAGTGAATCATATTCAAAATCAGAGTGAAGAAGAATTTCTTCAACAAGTGGTTAGGGAGGACATGTCCGGATTCCTCTCACATACAACGGTTTCTCATAAGACACTTATGAGAATAATGAAAGAAGATCCAAAGCTCCAAATG
>BMAC01000429.1:50659-61596 GCA_014905375.1 Phtheirospermum japonicum | reverse complement strand
GAAGAAGCGGGAGAGGTATGACAAGGAGGATAGGTCAGCGGTGAAGAAGCCTAGGCCAGATCTGTCCGGGGGAGACCTCGTTTTGACAGGTATACCCCCTGGCAACTCCGCAGGGTGAGATTCTGCAAGCAATAGAGAGGCACCCAGAACTGAAATGGCCCAAAACTTACTCGCAGAAGCCCACGAAAGAGAGGTCTGATCGATTTTGTCGCTTCCATAATGAATATGGACATGATACTAACCAATGTACGCATTTGACAGATGAGCTGGATAGAATGGTCCAGGCTGGGCATCTGCGGAATGGCTCTCCAACGCTGTGCTGGTTCCCAAGACTCAAGAAGATTGGCAAATGTGTATCGATTTTCGTGATCTCAATCGTGCCTGCCCAAAGGACCACTATTCGCTCCCAAGGATTGATCAACTTGTTGACTCTACTTCTGGATGTGAGCTCTTGAGCATGATGGATGCCTCGCAAGGCTACCATCAGATCAGGCTTGCAAAGGAGGATTGGAAGCGAGTTAGCTTTATCACCCCGAAGGGAACTTACTTTTACGTGGTCATGCCATTTAGGCTAAAAAATGCAGGAGCCACGTACCATAGACTGGTGGATAAAATGTTCAAAGAACAGCTCGGGCGAAACATGGAGGTGTACGTGGATGATATGTTGGTCAAGAGCGTTAAAGCAACTTCTCATGTGGAAGATCTGAAAKAAACATTCGCTACCTTGAGGAGATACAGAATGAAGCTCAATCCAAAGAAATGCGTGTTTGGAGTTCGAGCTGGCAAATTTTTGGGATACATGGTCACAGAKAAAGGCATTGAAGCTAATCAAGAAAAAGAGAAAACAATCATGTAAATGCAGGCGCCTAGAAATGTTAGAGAGATGCAATGCTTGGCAGGTCGCATTAATGCCTTGAGACGATTTGTATCGTGCTCTGCAGAGAAGAGCCTACCATTTTTTCAGGCCTTACGCAAGAAGGCAAGATTTCAATGGAGTGAGGAGTGTGAGAAAGCGTTTCGATTATTAAAAGAGCACCTGGCCAGCATGACTTTGCTTACAAAGCATATTCAGGGGGAGCCCCTCATCTTGTATCTATCTGTGGGGCAGCAGGCAGTCAGCTCTGTTTTGCTTAGGGAAGAGGGCAAAATGCAGCGACCAGTCTACTATTAGAGTAAGGTCTTACGTGACGCAGAGGTGAGATACGTGGAAATAGAACGAGCAATGCTAGCCCTAGTTGGCACGGCTCGCAAGTTGCTTCCTTACTTCCTCTCACACAACATAATCGTACGAACCAACCTGCCATTAAGGGCTATAATGGACAAGCCAGTGGCGTCAGGAAGGCTGGTTAAATGGATAATCAAGCTCAGTGAATTCGACTTCACGTTTGAAGCCATAACAGCAATCAAAGCTTAGTAATTGGCCGACTTTATGCAAGAAATGGCTGGCCCTCTTGACGAGGTGCAGGAATGGACAATCTTCACAGATGGCTCTATCAGTAACCAGGGCTGTGGGGCGGGAATCGTCTTGATAGACCCGGCAGGTGTGTCCACTAAGTATGCAGTACGTTTAAATCACGCATTATCCAACAATGTTACTGAGTACGAGGCCCTTTTGAGAGGGATTCAAATGGCAAAAGATCTGGGCGCAGACCAGGTTTGTGCCAGAGTAGATTCCCAGCTCGTCTGCAAACAAATAAGTGGGGAATTTGAGACTAGAGGTGATAGCATGCAGAGGTACTTGGCCAAGTTTAGAGAGTTGGCCAAGGATATGAAATCCCTGACAGTCTTACAGATTCCTAGAGAGGAAAATGGAAGAGCCAATTATTTGGCGAAAGTGGCTAGCTCGGCTACGGATTGTCGGGAAAGAGTGATTACTTTACTGAATGCAGAGATGGAGTTGGGGACAGAGCAGGTGTGCTCGATGGTGGAAGGGGATGATTGGCGTTCCCCTATAAAGATATATATAGAAAAGGGAGACTTGCTGGTGGATAAGAGAGAAGCGATAAAGGTACGGACCCGGGCCGCCAGATTCTGTTTGATTAAAGGAGAACTGTTCCGAAGAGGATTTGGGCAGCCCCTTCTAAGATGCCTAGGTCGGGGAGAAGGAACCCTGGTCCTTAGGGAAATCCATGAGGGATGCTGCGGCAACCATATGGGTGCCAGAGCATTATCAAGCAAGATCTTGAGAGCGGGGTACTTCTGGCCACAACAGCGAAAGGAAGCAGAAGATTTYGTGCAAACATGCGAGAAATGCCAGAAGAACTCGTCGTTGATACACAGACCCGCGGAAGAAATCATGACGATGAGCTCTCCTTGTCCGTTTGCCAAGTGAGGAATTGATTTGGTCGGCCCCTTTCCCATGGCTCCTGCCTAAAAGAAATTTCTGATAGTAGCAATTGATTATTTTAGCAAATGGGTAGAGGCCGAGGGTTTGGCAAAAATCAAAGAGGACGCGGTCATGAAGTTCTTGTGGAAAAATGTTGTGTGCAGATTTGGTGTCCCCAGAATTCTGGTCTCGGATAATGGCGCTCAGTTCATGGGTGCTAAAATCAGAGCTTGGTGTGCTAAGATGAAAATTGACCAGCACTTCACATCCGTCTACCTTCCCCAGGCTAACGGTCAAGTAGAAGTCACCAATCGCATATTGGTGCAAGGGCTCAAAACACGATTGGACAGAGATGGCGGCAGATGGGTGGATGAGCTGAGTTCAATCTTGTGGGCATATAGAACTAATACCAAGGAAAGCATAGGGAAATCCACCTTTCAGCCTAGTTTATGGTATGGATGCTGTGGTGCCTGCCGAGATTAGCATGGAGACTCATCGAGTTCAGAATTTTGTTGAGGAGCAAAATGAGCTATTAATTCAAGATGCTCTGGACTTGGCAGAAGAGAAAAGAGACAGGGCTGCTGCCAGAATGGCACACATCAAAGGGAGAATAAAAGCGATATACGATAAGTCCATGCTCAAGAGGCAGTTCCAGGTGGGAGACCTGGTTTTAAGAAGAGCTGATTTAGGAAAGACGAAAGGAAAACTAGACGCCGCATGGCAAGGGCCGCTTCGAGTCACCCAAGTTTTAACAGGAGGCGCTTACAAATTGGAAGAACTGGATGGGACTGAGATCCCTCGTGCTTGGAATATCGCTAATCTACAAAAATCTTATGCATAGTTGTAATTCTTCGATATTTATTTGTCTCATTGAATAAAATTACAGGTTATTCTCGTTCGGTTGTTTAAGTATGTGTTCATAGTTTAAGACAGGATTGGCTAGGGGCGGATGCCCTCGATTTTGCCTGACCTGATTGTCAGTTTTAAGCCAGGATTGGCTAAGGGCGGATGCCCTCGATTTTACCTGACCTGATTATCAGTTTAAGCCAGGATTGGCTAAGGGGGATGCCCTCGATTTTACCTGAACCTGATTATCATTTTAAGCCAGGATTGGCTAAGGGCGGATGCCCTCGATTTTGCCTGATCTTATAATCAGTTTTAAGGCAGGATTGGCTAAGGGCGGATGCCCTCGATTTTTCCTGACCTGATTGTCAGTTTAAGCCAGGATTGGCTAAGGGCGTATGCCCTCGATTTTACCTGACCTGATTGTCAGTTTAATCCAGGATTGGCTAAGGTTGGATACCCTCGATTTTCTTGATCTTGGACAATTACCCATTGAATATTCTAACTCGTTTGAATAGGTACTAAGAAGACCTGCGTTAGTGCCTGACCTGTTCAGCAGCTTAAGGCTTGTGAAAGACCTGCCCTGGATGATCGGATCCTAAGCTAGACCCAGCTAATATTGGAAACCTTAGAAGGTAAGTCCAAAAACACAATCCGCAGTGTTTGAACAAAAAAGATCGATCAAAAGGACAATTTCTCAAGAAAACTCAAGCTACCATAATATTCTGGCAAAAAAGAAAAATTGCATAAGAAGAAGCGATAAATCGAGAGGGGTATGCAAAAATTCAAGCATATACGTTTTCATTAATCAAGCTCAGAGATGTACAAAAAAACAGATTGCCCACACCCTCCGGGAAGGTTGGCAATTTTGATTACAAAACATGGCAGGAAATAAAAAAAGAAAGTAAAGGCAGATGTTCATCTAAGAGGAGACCTCCGATCTGAGGCCAGAGCTCGGCGAACACGCCAAAGCTCATGCTCAGTCTCATGCAGACGACGTCGATATTGGTCAAACCGTTCGGCAAGCGAGTGAGCTTTGCCGGCAGCAACGGTCAAACTATTCACTAACTCGGTCAAGTCAGCCCTCTCCTCTTGCAATTGGCAGTTCAGATGGCGGAGCTCGATCCACTCCTTCTTTTAATAACGCTTCTTCTGCCTCTTCCTCTCCAGAAGATGGTAAAGGTAGCCGATTTTTTCCTTGAGCGCGGTCAGTTGATCGGAAAGTTTAAACTTTTCAACGACCAAGGAAATGTTCTTCCGTTCCACTGTGTCCAGTTCTTCGAGAAGAGTAGAAGAAGCCATCGCAGATAATTGAGGAGAAAACAATGAAAATAAGCGTATATTTAAGGGGACAAAAACGCGTGCAAAATGAATCAATTCCGGAAAATCAGGAAACTCTAGAAGATCAAAGATCGCAACAAGACAAAATAGATATTATCATTAATTCAAAATTTAAGTACAATTTCAAGGAAATTTGAAAACCAGACCAGCCCACGCAGGCTAAACAACAGGTCCAGTTTAAACAAGAAAATCATATACATATTCTGAAAACCTAAGGTGCGGCCTCTAGCTCTGCATCCAACTTTGTTGCCAACGGTTCTACCACCCCTTCGTTCAGCGTGCCAGGTGAAGCTCCGCCGGGTAACTCACCTAGACCAGCAAAGGTCGGGGATGGAGAAGAATTAGGAACGGTCAAGGCCAGAGTCTGGTCTGGTTGAGACTCTGCGGGCGGGGTATAGCGGAAGGCAGAAAGGACATGCTCGGCAAATTCTGCAGCCTGGTCAAGGTGCAAACGATCCTGCTCCTTGGAGTAGACGAAGGAAGTAGGCTCAGGAGGAGTTTTCAACGGCAGCTCCCGGTCAAAGATCGCGTTGGGGTCGGCGGCATTGGCTGCACTCCATTTAGCCTGCTCATCTAAAGCGAAGTAATAGTAACTCATCGCCTCCGGAACGAGCAGGGAGTAGATTTCTTTAGACCCGAGGAAGGGCTTTCGGGTCTCTTCCCTAGACCACCTGAACCAGCTTGAGGCCCTCCTCGGAGTTTAGCAATGGCCTCATCCCTGGCCTCAGCGCGAGCAGTCTCAAGCATCTTCGCTTGGGCCCGGCTCATCTCTTCGGTCTCCGCCTTCGCTTTCTTGAGCTTATCCTCCAGCTCTTTTATCTCTCTCCCCTTCCTTTTCAGCTCTTTCCCTCTTTCTCTTTGCCAGACCCCTAAATAGATCCGTCTTCACCGCAAGCTCTTTATTCTCCTTCACCATGTCAAATTGGATCAGCGCCCTATTGATTCGGGTGGCTAGGAGGGCTTTCTTGGAGAGGGCCGTGATTATAGCAGAAGTAGAAGTTAATAATTAAGCAAACATAGTGCACGAAAAAACAAAGAGGCTTACCCGCGCTTCATCCTGACACCAAGACTCCAACAGCTCCACGTCTGTCATGTTTTCCATAGCTGGTTGATCCTCAGGTAACATCTGCCTAACTATATACTGAACAGCAGTCTCCCTGGAGCAATTGGCAATAAAGGTGATCGGAGTCGGACTGCTGCGGATAAGCGGGTCCGTGTTGCTGCGGGTAGTCGGAGGCGGCGCTGGGGCCTCCAAGAGCTCGACTGCCAGAGGCTAGGCGTGGCCCCTTAGAGACTGGAAGATCGTCTTCCTTTGAATCGGAGGAAGAGGGCCTGGTGGCAACGGGTCTTGGCAGTGTTAAGGCGGGTGTAGGGCTGCCACCCACAGGAAGGACTGGAGCGAGGGTGGAAGATGAAGGGCCTGCCCCTTGTTCTGATTAGCCCGAAGCTCCTGCGGCCTTTCTCTTGGCAGCTTCAATCATCTCGCGCATCATCCTGACTAAAGAGCAAAAAAGAAAAAAGGATAAGAATAAATTAAATATTGCGAAACATAGTTTGGAAGATCAGAAGTTATACCGATTTCCTTGGTCAGTGGGGCTTTTTCTGACCTATCGTTGAAAAAGTCGAGGACAAAGGGGAGGAGAAGGTCGGACACGTGAAGGGGGTTATCATTCAAGATTGAAATGATCTTTTTTATACGGGAAGGCCTGTTTGTAGAAGACAGAGGGAGATATGAGGGCAACCCCTCAATGGGTTTGGGGTCGAAACCCCAATCCCCACCGCAACATACAAAAAAGAATCTTTTTTCTTCCAATCTTTTGTTAGAGGTAGGAAGTTTGAACAAGAACTGAACGCCAGGTCTGGCGGTCAAGTAGAAGCAGCCCGGGAAAGAGCTCTTCGTTTGATAGAGCTGGAAAAAGGTGTGAGCAGTGAGGTCCAAGCCAGCATAACGCATGGCTAGACTGTAGCAAACCTCTCCGATACTTAAGTCAGAAAGCGTATGAGGTGTTTTCCAGGAAAAATGAAGGAATGCACAAAAACGACATACCTCTCTCAGCCTTGGGGCTGAGATATTTATAGTTTTTTCCCAGTGGGGACCCCCGTCGGGATCTCGGGAGCACATGCCGCGAATCAAGGGCCGTTGCGTAACCAATTCTGACAAGTGGTCCCACTTGTCCCCTTATTAGAAAACAAGAAGCCAGGTCTTCCCAGGTCCTCGTCTCCCTCTTTTTATCTACGTCACTTATCAGGTTAGGATATCAACGCTGGCTTAATCCTGCTTCCTAAGGATTTCCATCTAGGGAACACACCAGGTCAGGACAATTCCTGGGCCATGGCGATCTTCTCTTAAAGGGACCAGGTCAACCTTTCTCAGAGACGGGGTCAGTCCAGTCTCTTGTTTTTTCCTTAACATTTTTAAATACAGGTCTGCATCATGCCCTATTAAATCCTCCCCCCGAAAAAGTTGGGGTAGAGCTATAATATTCCAGAGATTTCAAGAATAAATGATGTCCCACTTATCCTTTATTGTTTCGCGTACTAGTACGAATCCCAAGAAATCCGCCTAGCAACCAGGCCTAATCATTGGCATTAGTGGTGTCGGCCCACATTCCCAAACGATTACTATTCCCACACGTCTTTCCAAGTACTGAAAAGTCAGCGGCGTGTGACCTACCCTAGGACGATTTGCGTTCCAGCTCACCACCTAGGGTACTGTTCATCTACCCACATTAAATGCGGGGATCCCATCAAATCCCACTTTTCCTCGTTTTTCATTTTTTGAATTTATCTTACCTTTTATTCACGCTGAACTCTCTCTCTTTCTCAATTTTCAAATTCACTTTGCAAAAATTATCGGGCTTTTCTTTTTCCTCTCCGATTTTCCGGCGAATTTTCTGATTCAAATTTTTTTTTCAGTTCAGTTCTTCCGAACACTCAGGTACYTTCCTAGACCTTTACTCTTTCAATTTCTTATAATGTCGTCTCTTCCTCCTCCCGATGTTCCCCCGGCTATCTCTTCTCCGGCAGTGGGAGCCTCTTCTCCTTCGCCATCTGCCTCTCCAGAAAAGGCAGTAATTTCTTCATCCTCGCCGTCTGCCTTTCCGGCGACGGCTGTAATTTCCTCTTCTTCACCGTCTGCCTCTCCGGCAACGGCGACGGTCTCCTCTTCTCCGTTATCTTCTCCTGAGGCCGCGACGGCCGCTTCTTCCTCCTTCGGGGGTTTGGAATATCCCCCGCCGATTCTCGATCACCCCAAAGTCACCTCTGTACTCAGTGAGCAGACGGTGGAGGAGGTCCGTTACAAGTATAAAATTTCTGAACCTTTTGACTCCTACTGCCCTCCGGCGGGTATTCTGGCTTGCCAGGCGCCGACAGGCAGGTTGACTTTTTATGTTGACCAGTTTCAGGCGGGCTTACGCCTCCCGGTAAACCCATTGATGCTGGAAATTGCCGATATGTATAAAATTCCAGTCTTCCGATTCACCCCTAACTCATTCGGGATCATGGTATGTTATAATCTGGCCATGCGCTATGCTGGTCTAGATCCGACAGCTCATACCTTCTACCAGCTCTTTCAAGCGAAGAGCTCCTTCCCAGACTGTTTTTATCTAACTGCCAGACCTGGAGTCTACTTCTTACATAAGCTTCCTTCCTCCAATAAGGCTTGGAGGAAGAAATTTTTCTTTATTCAATGTGACGGGGATTGGAGTTTTAATCCTAAGCCCATCGAGGATGCCGAAATGAATCAAAAAGTAACAATACCGAAAGGTTATCTGGTGAACCTACTTCCGGTACTCGTTCCGACATCCATCAGTTCCATTGGATTACTCTATTTATTCGAATCACCACGCAAAATTTCAATCTAAACTAACATCAACAACCCTTTCAAAATCCTAAAAACACAACTTTTCCAAACATTTTTTGCCAAAAAACTAATAGTCTGGGAAAATTTGCCAAAATCCTACTCCCTCCGTTTCTTAATAAGTGTCGTTTTAAATTTTTGTTTAAAATTAAGGAACATAATATTTGACTAATACATTTTCAATCAATTAATAATAATCCCATTTAATTACTTCCATTCTTTTCCCTTTAGTTATTATATTACCATAAACTTATTTATATTTCTTAAAATAAGAGGGGATAAAACTGGAATAAAGTGACAAAAAATTCTAAAACGACACTTAATTTGAAATAAAGTTGAGTCTCTAAAACGACACTTATTTTGAAACGGAGGGAGTAGTGTTTATGGTCTTTCAAGTGGAAAAAGACAATATATAGGGAGGGAAAAAAATCCAATGGTTTTGTTATAAATAATGACTATTTAAAGATTGTTATTAAAAAAAAGGTTAAAATGTATTGGGTAATTATAAAATAGAAATAAACGAACATAGTAATTACATAATGCAAGACATCACACTTGTAGATCAGAATGTATAGGTGATGATACTATTTACATTGGGGTACTTGTTCAAAATGGGCATTTTAGTTTTTTTTTTTTTAATTATCTACTCTGACCAACAAATTGTCGCATAAGGATCAAGAAAATGAAAATTAATTGCCACATAAATTAATCAGTACAAATATAGCTATTGCATCACACATCATTCACTCCAAGTCAAAACATTCCTCTAATACATGATAAATATGCCAAATCGTGAAGTAACAAAAAAACATTCTTCTAATACACGGAGATCAGCAAAAAGTCACAATACCGAAAGGTTATCTGGTGAACCTACTTCCGGTACTCGTTCCGACATCCATCAGTTCCATTGGATTACTCTATTTATTCGAATCACCACGCAAAATTTCAATCTAAACTAACATCAACAACCCTTTCAAAATCCTAAAAACACAACTTTTCCAACATTTTTTGCCAAAAAACTAATAGTCTGGGAAAATTTGCCAAAATCCTACTCCCTCCGTTTCTTAATAAGTGTCGTTTTAAAATTTTTGTTTAAAATTAAGGAACATAATATTTGACTAATACATTCTCAATCAATTAATAATAATCCCATTTAATTACTTCCATTCTTTTCCCTTTAGTTATTATATTACCATAAACTTATTTATATTTCTTAAAATAAGAGGGGATAAAACTGGAATAAAGTGACAAAAAATTCTAAAACGACACTTAATTTGAAATAAAGTTGATTCTCTAAAACGACACTTATTTTGAAACGGAGGGAGTAGTGTTTATGGTCTTTCAAGTGGAAAAAGACAATATATAGGGAGGGAAAAAAAATCCAATGGTTTTGTTATAAATAATGACTATTTAAAGATTGTTATTAAAAAAAAAGTTAAAATGTATTGGGTAATTTATAAAATAGAAATAAACGAACATAGTAATTACATAATGCAAGACATCACACTTGTAGATCAGAATGTATAGGTGATGATACTATTTACATTGGGGTACTTTTTCAAAATGGGCATTTATTTTTTTTTTTTTTTTTTAATTATCTACTCTGACCAACATATTGTCGCATAAGGATCAAGAAAATGAAAATTAATTGCCACATAAATTAATCAGTACAAATATAGCTATTGCATCACACATCATTCACTCCAAGTCAAACATTCCTCTAATACATGATAAATATGCCAAATCGTGAAGTAACAAAGAAACATTCTTCTAATACACGGAGATCAGCATATGGAAAGGATAAAAGAAGCCAAAAGTCCAAAAACTTTGGAAGCCCCAAGTCTTGGATCGTTAATTATTTAATGCTACCTGAGCATGAGAAAGTTTATGGTCAGTAAATGGAATTGCAAAGACTAAGCCAAAAAAAGCTGAAAGTAGACAAGGAAACACAATGGCTAATAAATGCACATACAGAATTTGAAGGATTCACAAAAACAAAAATAATAATTTTGACGAAAGACGCTGAAACAGGATGACAAGTACTCCAGATAACAAATACACCTTTAAAGTTGATACCTCAAAATTTTTCAAAGCAGCGACGATTTGAGAAGATGACAAGTACTCGAGATAACAAATAAACCTACCTATACACAAGTCGTATTGGGAAAACACTAAGAAAATAATTGAAGAAAAGGTGTGCAACGTCTAGCACTTAGAAGAGCAATGGCGGCAAGGCACCTGAGCAAAACAGCTAATAACTAATAGAACAACTTGAGACAATCTGATAAAGAAAAACAAATAACAAGCTGACTCCAGAATGGAAAATTATATTCCATTGAATGCGACAGAGGACTCCATTCAATAAGAAACAAAATACCTAAAACCACAGAAGACATGCGCCAGGGGCTTAGGGCTTTTCAAACCAGCTCTATTTAGTTCACCGAAAAAAGATGAAAGCATTCAAAAACTCAAACAAGCATTCAGAAACTCAAACAAGCATTCAAATTAAAACATTCCTACTCGAGACCTTGTCTACTCGTACTACTGCTTCCTCTGCGAAGCACA
>BMAC01000428.1:1067972-1101244 GCA_014905375.1 Phtheirospermum japonicum | reverse complement strand
GAATTTAATTACTTAATAGTTTCCATTCCTCCTCGTTGAACATTCGTCGATATTCTCAAGGTACAAAAGTTCATTACAAGTATTCAATTGCTCATTTACTTCCATGTTATTTCATGATTGCATTCTATTGGGTGTATTGGTTGATTATGGATATGATTGCTTTGTCTTGGGAATGGTTGATGATGCTTTTGATGTGAATGTGTTGTATTGGAAATGGTTGTTGATGCTATTGGTATGATGACACTCCAAGGCATGGAGGATTTCATTATTTATGGTTTTTCGAAAGTCGACACGATGAGGTTATTTTGTTGACTTTATTTTATAATTTTTTTTTCAAAAACAGGTCGAGTCTACAGAACCAAACAAAACTTAGGCTCTGATACCACCTTTTGTAACGCCCCGATTAATTTTTTTTTTTAAAATAATTCAAGAAATCTTGGCGTCACAAATAAATGTCGAATTTCCTAACAATAACATAATAAAATTCATGATTTCAAAATGATCAAGTTTACGCAGCGGYATATTTAAAACAATAACAATCAAATTGCTATTAGTGGAAAACAATAGCTAAAGTACTATAGTTCCACATTCTTTTGAAAACATACTAAAACAAAACGGATAACGAGTATCCCTATTCCTTCCTCATTTCCCATTCACTCGATATTCTCGTTTGTACCTGAAAGAAAAACATCGTTGATTTGGGGTGAGTTCAACGTACTCAATAGTTACACTGACTTAACCAATGCAAAATCATACAACTCACAAATAGTACAATCGATCATAGAATTCATAGTTTTATCGTAGAAAATAAGTTGACTGCATCTAAAACGCGCCGGGATATACCCGATGACCCTTTTCCCCGGTCACAGACACATTTGGTCTCTGGTTTTAATTRYTGGTTATAGCACGCCGGGATATACCCGATGACCCTTTTCCCCGGTCACGGACACATTTGGTCTCTGGTTTTAATTCGTGGTTATAGCACGCCGGGATATACCCAATGACCCTTTTCCCCGGTCACAGACACATTTGGTCTACGGCTATATTAGTTTTTGGAAATATAGAATCGCATGATACACATAGCACATAAATTTGAGTACATAAAATTTAACATAGGTAAGTCAGTGGTCCCTACCTCGAATGAAGTCGTGAAATAAATCGATTGAATGCACGTGGTTGATTCCTATTTCCCAATTTCCTCGTCACCTAATCATTTGAAAAATATACTTAATTAATATATATATAATTAAATAATTTTTAAATATTAATATATAATATTTTTATTTGTGTAATTAAAATACAAATTAAAATACAACATATAATATTAAAATAAATAATAATAAACTCAATTAAATTTAATAAGTTTTATTTGGTTGGATTGAAGTTTCGAAAAGTTGGAGGGTTGAAATTGAGGGTTTTTGATCAATTGAGGGCTTAATCGAAGGAATGGCAAAGTTAGGGGGTTCAATTGACATGATGGCAAAGGTTGGGGGTTCAATTTGGGAACTTGGAAAAGTTTAATGGAATAAAAGGGCTTCAGCCCTTTAACCKTAATCATTCAGCCCTAAAATCCTAATATCCMCCCGTTCCTCTCTTTCTCTCCTTTCTTTTCCTTCTTTTCTCCTTCTTCACGCGGCCGCAGCAAAACAGCCGTCTCCTTCTTTCTTCCTCAATCGTCGCCGGCGACTGAACCATGGCGGCGGCTCGGCGTGGCGACTTGAGCGGCGCCTCTCTCTTCCTCAATCCTCGCCGGTGGCTAATGGCGGCGCGGCTGGAAATGGCGAAGAAGGCGGTGGCGAAGAAGAGGGTTTTAGATTTGGGCCGGGTTACGGAGATGGTGATGTGGTTGCGACCGGCGAGGGCGGGCGACGGCGCAGATGTTCGTCGTGGGCTAGGCTCTGGGCGGAGGTGGTGACTGAAGTCCCGGGGCTGAGATTGGCGTGGGTCGGGCCGTGGGTTTTAGCAAGGTGGGGCTAAAACGGGGTGGTTTCGGGTTTGTGACGGTGGTTTGTTCGTGGTTTGGGGTTTCCGACAGGGTGGCTGTGGTGGAAGTTTGGCCGGAAAATGACAGTTGGTGGGGTTCCGGTCAGGAGGTTTTGGGGTGCGCCTGGTTGTAGGTTGAAACGGACGGCCGTGGTTTTGGCTCGGCAGCTGGCGGTGATGGTTTGGACGGACGGGAAAGAGGGGCCTCCGGTGGTCGTCTGGAGTGACGGTTGGGGGTTTTGGCACAGGGAAGGGCGGTGGTTTGGCCGGACAGGCTGGTGACGGTGGCTGGGTGGACTCGGCTGCGTGGGCTGGCGGTGGGTTGTGGATTTCGGGACTGGAAACGGGCTCAGCAGTTTGGGGTTTGGCAGGTGGCGATATGGTGTGGATTTGTTGCAGAGATGATGTTTAGAAATTGGCTGGGAGGAAGAAGAAAAATAAATTGAATGATGAATTGTTGCTTCTTTGAAAAAAAGTTCTTACCGTAAGCAGAAAGCAGAAAGTTGGAAATGTGGGTTGAATTGTTTGTGGTGTAGAAACAGTGTCAAGAAGAATGGGGATAAGGTTTCATCCTTGTACACCAAATGACAAAATAAAAAAAATGAATAGTGATAATAAATAAAATAAAATAAAATATTATTTTAAAGGTTAGGGTTGGTGGACTTGGACTTGTTTTAATGGGTTTGCTTAAAGTCTAAAACCGAAAATAATTAAAAGACAACCTAATAGTTTAATCGAATAATTTCATAGCCGACTCAATAGTAATTTAGATAAATGAATAAATTTTCAATAGTTATAATAGTTTCTTAAAAGTTGAGAATTATAATTTAAGTAAATAAATACTAAATAATTATAATTATTTCTTTAAAGTTTTTAATATAATTTTTAATTGAAAACGAACTATATATTCGTTTTAAATAGAATTCTTAGATTCTTTAAAATTAAAATAGAAAATTCGTTTACTGGCGACGAGCTTGGGACTAGGATCATATTTCTAACTCACAATGATAAATAAAATATAAATATGAAAATATGCAATTTATGCATGGGTGTTACAGTTGGTCACCCTATTCTAACACAAACAATTAAACTAATTAAACAAGTTTTAGAATTAACTAAGAATTTAACCACGAAATTAACTAGGAAATTAACTACGAAATTAACTAAGAGTTTAGAAAACTTATTGTAACTACTGAAAGCGGTAAAAATCTCCAGCTATTCTGGAGTTGAGGCGAAGATCTCGAATTGAAGTAAATCTTGAACCGTACGGACTTAAATCTTCAATCTCGATCTCCAACTTGGTAACGGAGTGTGAAAATGTGTTGTTTCTGTGCTATCTAACCCTAGGTAGTCGTGTCTTTTCTTTAGTAGTGGCCTCTCCCTTAAAAAACCGAAATATGAAGGGTATTTATAGATATAGCATGTCTTGGCGCACAAGAAATCCTAAAAATGCATTTCTGGGCAGCCACGTCGACGTCGCGTCGACCGACTCGTGCTGGAGCTCGGCTTTGACACTGCTTGTGTGCTTGCATCGACTGGGCGGGGGCGTCGACTGACGCTGTCATGGATCGACGCAACAGCAGTTGCGTCGACTTGGCGTCGACAGACGCACTCTTGGATCGATGCTTCAGAGAGTTGCGTCGGCTTGGCATCGATAGAGTGTCGACCGTCGCATGCAGGATCCGCGTCGACGCCTGCGTCGACCGACGCGATTGAGAGTACTTCTCATTTTTCTCGATCTTTTTGCTACTCATTCACCGAAAAGCTCGTTCTCCACTTTTGAACATCGAACTTCATCTATTTACGTGCTGAACTCTTCCGGTTACTTAGCTGTAAGGTGAAAAACAATGAATAATCACCTATTCCCATCAATTATGATCAAAATACGATAAAATAAGCTGGAAATATAAAAATACGGAATTAAGCTTAAATCACCCAAATTATACCAAAAACTAATAGAAAAAAGAACTAAAATACTAATAAAAATAAGGACAAATCTACGCTAATCAACTACCCCACGTTTAATTGGTTTGTTCGTCCTCGAACAAAGGATAGTTCAAAGTATAACAAGAATGAAAATAAATTCATGCAATGAGTCGTGCTATGCTACATACATAATTTTGAAAATATAGGTACAAATCACGCAACGTCAAATACTTCACCTTTATTACATTGTCACTTCAAAATCAAAATCATGCATCCTCTCAAAAGGGAAATAAATATGTGCGTGTACGCTCAAAAGCACTCAAGCATTACTGCATGGGACGTGTATACACTCAAATCATACAAATACATGCACAATAAACAAGCATGGAAAATCAATCTCTTTTCAATCTCAAATTAAGTGTGTTGTCAAAACTAAGAATCGGAAAAGGTCTTTTCGGGTTGTAGTGTAAGGCTCTTTAGACGGGTGTGGAATATATAAGTCGTGTGGCTAACTCATGATCTAACATGATCAATAACTCACCCAACCTAATCTAATCACGAAGTAATGTGCTTCACCTCGTTCAAAAGAAAAACCTCACTAAAACACTCATAATGTAGCCTTTAACATAGGCTATTCCTCAACTCGAAACTCATAAACCGACTGTAAGCTCAAACCACATAATCAATTGAAGCTCATAATGTGCTTCTTATTCAACAAAACTCTTTGCCTTTTAAACATTAGGCTTCATAATAAAATAAACAATAATAAACAAGCCTTTATTATCACGTAGGCAATGACTAACACAATTCAACTTAGACTCACCATCCTTCTTTTTCTATTTTTTTTATCCCCCTTTTATTCTCATTTTTACGGGTTTTTTTTAAATATTGAAGGATGGTGATCTTTAATTACAAAAATTCATAAACTCCTAATAAAAATTCCAAAACGCTAAATAACCAATAAAAATAACGAACTCCTACCCCACGCTTTTAATGGGTTTGTAGGGGTCTCGAAAACACTCATGGCTATAGGCATGGATTATTTGGTTATGATTGGCTCATACGGAATTTATAGTGGCTAAAAATATATGGATATGGCCGAAATAGGGTTTTATTTGTGTCTTAACCTCATTTTCAAAGTCAACTACACACAACGGTTTCAAAGAGATATCAAATCAAAACTCATTCAATTACATTCAATGATGATAAACACTCAGGCTACTCACTGGCTTTTGCATGAAAAAGTTTGAATTGACGCTGATTTTTAGGTTTTGTGAAATCAATTGCGTCCAAGTACCATTTTACAATATATAAATAGTAATAAAAACTTTGAAATTTTATGAACTTATACACGCTCAAAAGACAAGAATCTCAAATCATACATAGTCAACTTTGACAGGCAAACCAAACAAACACAATTAAGTGCAGAAATAGCAATTAATCACATTTAAGAATTTAATGTTTACAGGCCAAATAAAAATTACACAATTAAGCAATAAAAATCACACTCGACCACCCCCCTCTCTAAAAATCCCGACAATCTCCTAATTGCCACAAATATATAAAAAAATCAAAAAGAAGAAGGTAAGGAAAACATCCCTGAAAATAGAAGGTCGAGCCGCTACTCGTTGATTTGTGCAATTGGCCGGTGCTCCATCGTACGTGATATGAGACGTCCTAAAGAAAAAGAAACAAATAAAGACAAAGAAAATAAAAATATATTTGGATTTTTTATTTTTATTATTATTTTTATATATATATATTTTTTAAAAGCATAAAATAAAGATACAAAGAATTTAGAACTCGTGGGATCCATCATCCTCGGGGTTCTCATCAACGTCCATGCTTGGCTGGGGGAATGATGCCTCAAAACGCTCCTCGAGCCTCGAAATACGAGCTCGCATCTTCCTCAAGTTTCGACGTTTTTTGCTCATGGTTCGTGTCAATCTTATCGTCAATGATTTGTAGCTTGTCGAACATCTTCAATTCAAATGCTTGGTTATCCTCGAAAACTTGGCCCCAATCGGGACTCGGGCCCGAATTGGTGTGTGGGGCCGGCTCCATAGTCGTATCGCCATCGTCGTCATTCAGTCGAGACAAGGACGCTCCTTGAGTCGAAGACCTCACTTGGGGTGCAGGGGCACGTGTCAAAGATAGTGAAGTCGTCCCGAGTTGATGCAAGTCGTTTCCGACCGGATCGAACCCAAAGTGACGGGCGAGGCCGGTAATGTACGGTGTGAAGGAGAGAAGTGGCATTTTGCTACCCGGCATACCCTTAGTAACATTGTAGAGTCCGCTCAAAATCAATGGGTATAGTCGGACTTGGCGACCGTCAAGAAGACACTGTAGAACGTAGAGCTCGAACTTGGTCTCATAAGTGGCCTCATTCTTGCATAAAACAATGTGGGCGAGAATCTTGTAGGCGACATAGAGGGCTTTGTCTTGAATCTTCGAGCAAGGAAATCGCTTGCAATCGCCCGTGTTTCCCCCGGTTATCATCCCCCCAAAAGAGGCTAAATCGGAGCCTTGAATGCCCACCGGGTGGTCCCCTTCGGTCGGGAAACCAAAAATGTTGCCAAAATTTTTCGTCCACATGAACATCGTTACCACCTAGCCTACATGTGAAAGTCTCGTCGTTCCGGATTGCAAAAGTAGTGAAAAACTCGAGCATAAGCTCGCTAATTCCGGGTAGGTGCATGCGGGCGAAATACCCACAACCGAGGCCGTCGACATAATGAGAGAGGTCGGTGTGGTGCTCCGAACCATTTGAGGCTTGCTCCTCAATTCCTTCAACATTAATCGCCCGATGGGTCGCGAACCCCCATTGTCGAATATTCTTAAAAACGTCCCCTTTCTTTTTGTCGTAAATTAGGAACGATGCTCCGTATTTCCCCGATATATCCTTACGTTTTCCCGCTTGAGACATTTTCAATCAAATAGAAGTTGAACGGGAATGAAAAGTCTTGAAAATAAAACCTTTTGTTTCGTTGGGGAATTTTGTCGAACACTTGGCTTGCGTGTTCAAACAACTAAGAACTTGAGTAATTCTTGCACCAAAAGCTTCCCAACACAAAAAATCAACAAATATAATAGTCCCAAGAGAGTTTTAAGCAATGTACCTCGTCGATTATCCTTGAGAACGATCAATTCGCCCAAGAGTTGCTCCAAACCCACCTAGCCCGTTTTGGAGGTTTTGCTTAAATAGAATTGTGGAGGTGGGAATTATGGGAGTTTTTGGTTAATTGGGTCATGTGGTTGCAAGAAAATAGAGAAAGAAGGAATTTGAAAACAAGAAAGAAAGGATTTTTGAAGAAGAAGGAGGAATTGTAAGTTGAAAGAGGGAGAAAATAAGGGTTTGGGTGAATTTTAAGCAGTTTTCAGGCCTTGTCTGCGGGTCAAAATGGAATTGGGTCGGGTTACTGGGCCAAAATCCGATTTTAAACTCTTCTGGGCCGGGTACGGGGTTCGCGTCGACACTGCGTCGACCGACGCGAACCCAATCGATGCTACAGAGACCAATTCCTCGGCAGTTGCGTCGACACCGCGTCGACCGACGCGAGAATTCTCGGCGTCGACGCGGGCGGAATTTCTGGGTCGAATTTTTTTCCGCTTGATTTATCAATTCCCCTCGTTCGAGTTCTTCCATCTGTTCTAAAAAGATAAAAACTAAAATAAAGCATTAAATACACTGAAAATAAAGTACAAAAGGATACAAAAGCTTGGGTTGCCTCCCGAGAAGCGCAAATTTTAACGTCGCTTACTCGACGCTATATTGTTCGTTTAATTCCAACCGTACGGTGGGTCTCCAAACTCCACCAACTTGCTATCTCGATAATTTTTTCCTCCGTCGTGATAAGGTTTCAGTCTATGTTTGTGAGCTTGAAAGGATGATTTTCCGACCTCATCATTCAACGTGGCTACTCCATACTCGTCCATCTGTTTTATCAAGAACGGTCCACTCCAAGCAGCCTCAAAATCAGCCGGGTCAAGCTTACATTCGTGATTAAACAACACTAGTTGCCCAACTTCATAATGCAAGTTTATAACTTTCTTGGTGCGAACCTCCTTCGATTTCTTCCTATTTGGTATCCAAGTGCTGTTGAACGCCTCGCCCTTGTTCCTTGTATAGTCGAAAGTTTTGTTGGGGTCGAGGGAATCGTACATAGAATGATTTGTTGGTGGCTTCAACCTCACCTTTCCCTCGAATTTAGGTGCTTTGATCTCCATATAAAATCCATCTCAAAATTCTTTAATAATATCATTTATGTCAATCCCTAGTAACTCGATCAAATATTCTCCACTCATCTACTTCTCATCATCAAACTCATCGTACTCCTCACCGAAGTCAACTTCTAGAATATCCCCCTCATTCCTTAGAAATCCAACGTCATCCCCATCGCCTAATTTGTCCATAACCACTACTCCTTTTAGCTCGTGGATGCATGAAGCAACGGGATCAAAGAACGAACAATCGTCTTGCATAGCAGGGGAGGGAGTGTATTGAATATCCTTTAGAGAAAACGTCACTTTTTCACCAAAAACAGTCATCGTCATCTTCCCCTTGTGAACATCAATCAGTGTATGAGAGATAGATATAAACGGGCGCCCCAGTAAAATGGTATGCTCCGTGGTCTCAGTCGATACTTCGCCAACGTCCATAACAACAAAATCAACTGGAATTACTAGCTCTCCAACTTGTACTAAAACATCCTCAACTATCCCCAAAGGTAGCCGAATTGAGCGATCGGCCAACTATAATCGCATGGTCGTCGGTTTCAGTGGTCCAAGATCAAATTCTTGATAAAGCGAATAAGGCATTAGATTAACTCCTGCTCCAAGATCTAACATTCCTATTGCTTTTTGTCCATTAGCCAATGAAATAGTGATGCAGAAACTACCAGGATCGTGTTACTTAGGTGGTAATGGCTTCTTAAAAACTGCGCTAACTTCCTTTGGCAGAGTTACAAATTGGGTTGACGCCAAGCGTCTTTCCCTTGAAGCAAGTTCTTTGAAAAACTTCGCATAGGCAGGCATCATTTTGATTACCTCCAAAAGTGGCAAGTTGATATTGCCGTTCTTTAATAAGTTATATAGTTCCATGAACCGTTTGTTCTCTTTCGCTGGACGCAACCAGCTTGGAAAAGGAATAGCATCCTTGATCAGCGTCATTAATTATTTCGGCGGTGGTGGTTTAGGAACATCGTCTTTGCCCAGGGCATTATTCGGAATCGTCCCTTGAATGGATTCCGGAACATATCGATTAGAGGATTTATGTAGTTGATCTACTGGTTTTGAATCATCGCCCTTTCTAGGAGTTGGTGTTTTATTCTCGACCTCGACTTCATCATCTCGGTCAACTACTCCATTATCGATCTTCTTTCCACTGCGAAGGACATGAACTGCTGATGCCTGTTCTGCTTGACTTGGAAGTTTTCCTTTCTCGTCTGAGAGCTTGGCTAGGTGAGTCGATAATTGACCTATTGCTGTTTCAAGTTTCCTCTTTCGAGCCATATTCTCAAGAATAGCCATTTTCATGTCAATTGAACTATTGTAGGCACCTTCCCTTGCGTATGGAAATTATTTTGTGGTGGTGGCAATGGTGCTTGTGTATGTGGTGGTGGGTATTGCGGATCAGGTGGCATATAATTTGGACTCCCTGGTCCCCACTTAAAAAGAGGATTATCACGTTGCGCGGTAAACTTCTTGGGCCCTTGATTTGAATAATTCTGGATTGTTTTAGCGTCTTCATGTTGTTCAGCATTGTTTGGACACATGTCTGCTAAATGTTGGGGGGATCCGCATTGGTTACACGCTGCAGCATTCTTTTGTGCAGCGGTCTTGCTCGCCCGTTTGGCTTTCCAAGCTACTAGCTTCTCGTCAAATATCTCCTCACACTTTGCTTTGACTAATTTACCTTCATCTAAATTGGGATCGGGGATAGATATCTCATTAACTTTTAATTTACGAGGCTGAGAGTTGGTTTGTCCAGATTTCTCGCTTTGCTTCTCTAACACTCGTCTTGCCTCGGTGGCCATCAAACCTCCTAAATCTCCTCCCGCCGCTATCTCTACTTCTCTTTTCCCATGGTCCAACAATCCATCGAAGAAAAATTGGTTAGTCATCTCCGGAGAGTAGTTGTGGTGGGGGAAAGCTTGCAAAAGCGTCTTGTAATGCTCCCACGTTTCATGAAATAGCTCTCCATCCAACTGTTCAAAGGTAGCAATTTACCTCCGATGATGCTCGTTGTTTATGCTGAATAGTACTAATTTAAAAACTTCTCGCTTATCATCTCCCAGTCAATCAACGAACCAGGCTCTAGGGATAGTAGCCATGACTCCGCCTTTTCCTTCATGCTATACGGGAAACAAATCATTCGCACCTCCTCTTGGTTAAGGCCATGAACCACAAATCTGCCAACTTCATCAACAAAATAGTTCAAAAGCGCCAAAGGGTCTTCATGGGCTCCTCCGTGGAAAGTCTGGAGTAAATTAAGTTGATGTGGTTTAATCTCTACTTCCCTTGTGGTTGGTCCAAGAACAATAGCGGACCTAAAAGGTACAACCTTCGGACGCGCCAAATCGCGCTATCTAGGTGCTCTATCTCTCCTTGGTTCTCTAACTTTGTACTGAGCTCTTTCGTAGTGGTTGTCATATGCATTTCTTTCGTAATCATTGTCGCGCTCGTATCTCCTTTCAAAATGGTCTTGTTCGTAGGCATGTTTTTGGTTTGCCAACCAATCATTCACGTGCCTATGATTGTTAGCATGCTCGTTATGCTGAAGAAAGTCTTCATTCCTGAAAGGCATGTTCTTAATGTTGTGTTGACGATTAAGATCGTCGTTCCTTTCTTCGTTTTGCCTCATATTTGCCATGTTGGGTTGGTGATTGACTACGTTGTGCGTTGGTTGACTCCTTCGTTTCTCCCCGCGTCTTGTCTCAAATTCTTTACGTTTTGCTGATAATTAGCCCAATAAGCTCGGGGGTGTGGTTGTCCTTGCATAACGATGGGTTCACTACCATACTCGTTTCGCATTGGGCGTGGAGGTGATCTTGGTGGGGAATCACTGTTTCAGATTGATTGTGCTCCTAACATCGTGTTGGGAACTCGGTCGTAAACAAAATCAGTCGCTGTTGAAGAATCGTTCTCGGGAATAAGAAGGGGCATTGGTCTCGGTGGGTTTGAACGATGGATGTTGTCAATGAATGGTGCAAGATCGCGTTGAAGTGATCGTCTACCTTGCATAAACTCAACAACAAATCAACGTACCAAAGTGGCAAAAACCCAAACCAAGTGCGAAAAGTGAAAAGAAAATAATAACTCAAAAAGAAAATAAAATGAAAAACATCTTTAATTCCTACTCGTTGTCCCCGACAACGGTGCTAAATTTTTTATCCAAACTTTTGTGCACCCCTTTTAAGATATTTAACTTAAAAACAAGTAAGTTTGCTCGCAAGAGTACGAGGAACTTGTAGGGTGGTGAGTTTGACTCAAGTCGATTCTCTCGAGGACAACTATTCGGTCTCTTAGATGTTTTTCTCGATTCACAAAATATCGTAAAATACATGTACATTTGGGTTTTTTGAAGATTTTGAATTGATCATTATAAACTAAAGCAATATTAAAACTAAGACTAATTAAACTAATTATCTAGAACTAGATTATCAACTACGAGCAATAATTAAACTACCAATAAAATGCAGCAATGGTTTAAACCTAATTAACGAATCTAAGAACATGAATATAAGAAACTATCACAAAGAAATTGTATCATAAGAATCTAAAAATAGAAAATTAAATCAAATCGCATAAATAAACTAGATAAATCCGATATCTAAGCATGAAACAATTAAACTAATTAAACTAGTTTTAGAATTAACTAAGAATTTAACCACGAAATTAACAAGGAAATTAACTACGAAATTAACTAAGAGTTTAGAAAACTTATTGTAACTACTGAAAGCGGTAAAAATCTCCAGCTATTCCGGAGTTGAGGCGAAGATCTCGAATTGAAGTGAATCTTGAACCGTACGGACTTGAATCTTCAGTCTCGATCTCCAACTTCGTAATGGAGTGTGAAAATGTGTTGTTTCTATGCTAGCTAACCCTAGGTAGTCGTGTCTTTTCTTTGGTAGTGGCCTCTCCCTTAAAAAATCAAAATATGAAGGGTATTTATAGATATAGCATGTCTTGGCTCACAAGAAACCCTAGAAATGCATTTCTGGGCAGCCACATCGACGTCGCGTCGACTGACTCGTGCTGGAGCTCGGCTTTGACGCTACCTGTGTGTTTGCATCGACTGGGCGGGAGCGTCGACTGACGCTGTCATGGATCGACGCAATAACAAGTTGTGTCGACTTGGCGTCGACAGACGCACTCTTGGATCGATGCTTATGAGAGTTGCGTCGGCTTGGCATCGACAGAGTGTCAACCGTCGCGTGCAGGATCTGCGTTGACGCAGCGTCGACGCTTGCGTCGACCGATGCGATTGAGAGTACGTCTCATTTTTCTCGATCTTTTTGCTACTCGTTCACCGGAAAGCTCGTTTTCCAGTTTTGAAGATCAAACTTCATCTATTTATGTGCTGAACTCTTCCGGTTACTTAGCTGTAAGGTGAAAAAAAACGAATAATCACCTATTCCCATCAATTATGATGAAAATACGATAAAATAAGCTGGAAATATAAAAATACGGAATTAAGCTTAAATCATCCAACTTATACCAAAAACAAATAGAAAAAAGAACTAAAATACTAATAAAAATAAGGACAAATCTACGCTAATCAACTACCCCACGCTTAATTGGTTTGTTCGTCCTCGAACAAAGGATAGTTCAAAGTATAACAAGAATGAAAATAAATTCATGCAATGAGTCGTACTCTCAATAAATTCATGAAAATACAATAGTTCAAATTCATGCTGGAGCTCGACGTTGCTGCTGCCTGTGTGCTTGCGTCGACTAGGTGGGGGTGTCGACTGATGTTGTCATGGATCGAAGCAATAGCAAGTTGCGTCGACTTGGCGTCGACAGACGCACTCTTGGATCGACGCTTGAGAGAGTTGAACTACCACTTGCTTTTGACTTAAGCATCGGAGGACCTTCGCGGGTTCGAAATCCGACCCGCTTGAAGGTGCTATTTTGCAGGACCAGCTAGATTGCCAGGAGTATTATTCAGAGGCTTAGCAGATCGCTGTGACGTGTTTGGAAGCTGTTTCAGGTCGCTGATCTCATATTTGAGGTAAGTACCCCATATTCTTGGTAACCAAACGTTTTGGATTTATCAAGTGGCGCCGTTTGTGGGTAAGAGGGACAACGAGTCCTTGAGCGAAAGGCGTGAGAAATCTCGTAAAGAAAACATGAAGAACAGTAACATATTGCCCAAAACCCTACACTTTAGTTCTGGGTCGAATAAACCAAAGAAGAAGAATAGATCGACGGATATCAATGAAGGAGATGCAATAAAAGATGGACATACACCTTTCCAGATGGAACTAGCAGCTCCAGGTTTGGAGGGCACGCCGCCGCCCTCCCCAAAGCGGCGTGATGGAAAGCAACTAGCAGAAGATTTGGAGGCAGAGACGCCGGAGGTGGTGGCGCTGAAAGCGATTCATATAGGAACAAAGGAGTGGAATGATTTACCCAAAGATAAGCCCTGTCAAATTAAAAAGGGATTCTTAGATGGGCTTATGGATTTTGTGCCCCTAGAGAGGCAAGAAGAATTGAGCAAGTACTTAGCTGGCGAGTTGGGTTCTCTGAAGGAGAAGGATGAGGGACTTAACAACAAGAAAGACGAGAGATCGACGACCAGGAGGGCAAAACAGGACGAAAAATCTCTGTCTAGGAGACCTTCTCGTGGGAGGAAAGGTCGGAGTAAACGAAAATATGAGGACACTTCTAGTTCTACCTCATTTACAGATTCTCATAAGCGTGAAGAGAAGGAGGGAAGGTGAAACGGAGCCATTACAGGCGTAGAGGTTGCCGACATGGCAAGCATACTAGTGAAAGAGGGACCCTACGAATGTTGAATCTCAAGATAAAGCCCATAAAAGTCGTAGCTGGTACAACAAAGGGAAGTATGAGAATGAGGTGGGTCCAGGAAATAAGGTTTTTAGAGATTTGCAGGAGGCCTTGCTAAAATTACAAAAACGAGTAGAAGGAGAGAAAGTCAACGAAGATGAGGGACATCCCTTCTCGGATGATATGTTACAGGCCGCGATTCCTAAGGGGTATAAAGCGTTAGAAATTCAGTATCAGGGGATGATGGAACCAGTCGAGCATTTACAGCTCTTCAAGAATGCGAGGATGTTACATAGTTACACGGATGTTGTGGCGTGTCGAGCCTTTGTATCCACTTTGAGTGGAATTGCACAAAACTGGTTCTATCAGTTGCCACGAGGAAAAACTACTAGCTATCAGGTGTTGCGAGATGCTTTTTTGAAGAAATTTTCCAGCGTGAGGCAGAATGCAAAGACGGCACAGTTGCTTTTTACTATGGTGCAGCGACCAAATAAGACATTGAAACAATATGTTAACAGGTCTACCAGCACCACTCTGGAGGTACCTATTGCTAATGATGAGATGAAGGTTGGAGCTTTACACCAAGGATATAGGAGGGAAGACTTACGCTAGTCTTTGGTGAAGAAAGAAGCGCGAACTTATGAAGAAGCTTTGGAAAGGTGCCACAAATATATACAGGTGGAGGAAGCTGAGGAGGAACATCGGGTGCGTTTTGGTAGGGAGGTCGCGGATATGGGAGGCAGTATTTCTAGGTTGGAGTTGAGGAGAGAACCGAGAAGGATAGTGCGCGGGCTCTTGATCCCGAGCTCTGTGATTAGCAAAAGGCCGGAAGAGGATATGCAAGATTGGAGAAATGAGGATTTTACACCGTTGGCCTACTCGCGGGCTAAGGTGTTCACTATTATGGAACGCTTGGTACCCAATGCTATAAAGTGGCCAGAAGATCGCACGCCGATCCCTAATCACCCCAAGACTAATTCCTTTTGTTTATTTCACAACAATTACGGGCATTTTACTGAAAGTTGCAGGAATCTCAGGGAGGAGATAGAAAGACTCATAAAAGCTGGGCATCTGAAGGAAGTAATTTACAAGGATAGAGAACCGAAGGAGCAGGGGCGACCATTGCCTCCATCACCACCAAGAGATCCACCCCAGTATCAGGTCGCGAGACAACCGCAATAGGGAAATTAGGGACATAATGCCCCGTGAAGAAATAAAGGGAGGATAAATATGATCTCGGGCGGACCAACAGATGGGGACTCTAATAATGACCAGAAAAGACATGCTAAGTCAGCTCGCCAAGGAACGTGAGAGGTCGCTAGTGTTAGTCATCCATCTCAGATGGTTGGCACAGTTATATCTTTTGGTCCTAATGATCGCCATGGGTTGCAGGAGGATCACAATGATGCGTTAGTAATTGAAGCTGAGATGGCAGGGTACGAGGTCAGCAGAATTTTTGTGGATAATGGGAGCTCAATAAATATAATATACACAGATTGTCTTGAGCAAATGAAATTGGAAAATAAGGTTCGACCTGTGAACACACCCATATATGTATTTAATGGGGCACAGGTGATTACGGAAGGAGAGGTGATGCTGATAGTGGTGTTAGGGAAGGATGAGTTACGCGCAAAAAGGAGTTTGAAATTTCTGATAGTTCAGGGGAGGTCGGCATACAATGCCATATTAGGACGGCCATCCCTTAACGCATTCCAGGCTGTAACATTGACCTACCATATGAGTATCAAATATCCGGTAGGGGACAGAGTAGGTGAAGTTATTTCGGAAAAGCAGGTCGCGAGATCGTGCTATCATCTAACGGTCAGGAGAGGATTAGTTGAAAACAAACGGGAAAGGGATGATGATCAGCCAGAAGGAGTACTTAATGCGAAAAAAATGAAGGAACAGTTGAATTCTGTTCAACCGAATGAAGAATTGATGGAAACCTCATTAGAAGAGGGTCGCCCATATTATACTACGAGGGTGGGGATCTTAATGCCTGAAACATTAAGAGACGAGCTGGTAAGGTTATTGATAGAATTTCGAGATGTATTTGCCTTTGGGGATGGGGATTTAACAGGAGTATCTCCCGAGGTCGCACAACATCACTTAAATGCAGACCCAGGGGCGAGGTCAGTAAAGCAGAAGAGGAGGCATTTCGGGCTGGAGCTGGATAAGTTAATAGAGGAGGAGGTGCAAGATTTCTGAAGGCAGGTCATATAAGAGAAATTCAACTCCCTGAGTATTTGTCTAATATCGTGATGGTGCCAAAGCCGGCTCAAAAGTGGAGGATGTGTGTAGATTTTCGCGATCTAAATAAAGCTTGCCCAAAGGATCATTACCCTTTGCCACGAATTGATCATTTGGTGGATTCGACTTCAGGGTGCGAGCTGCTGAGCATGATGGATGCTTCACAGGGGTATCACCAAATACGTGTTTCTAAGGAAGATCATCCCAAAGTGAGTTTTGTTACTTCTACGGGGACATATTGTTTTGTGTCCATGCCCTTTGTCTTGAAGAATGCTGGAGCGACCTATCAGAGGTTGGTGAATCGGATGTTTAAAGATCTGTTGGGATCCACTATGGAGGTTTATGTTGATGATATGCTGGTCAAGAGCAAGAAAGAAGGATCCCATATGGAGGATTTAAGGAAGACATTTATTATATTAAGACAATATGGGATGAAGCTTTATCCGAAGAAGTGTGCGTTTGGTGTACGGTCTGGGAAGTTTTTGGGTTATATGGTAACAGAGAGAGGAATTGAAGTTAATCCAGAGAAAGTGCGAGCAGTTCTGGAGATGCCACATCCTCGCACAGTGCGGGATGTGCAGGTACTTACAGGTCACATTGCAGGGCTCAGTCAATTTATTTCCAGGTAGGCGGAAAGAGGCGTTCCATTTTTCAGGGCACTTTGGAAGGGATCCAAGTTTGAGTGGACGAAAGAAGTTGCGGATGCGTTTGAGGAGCTAAAGAAGTACTTGGCTGAGATACCACTATTGACTAAGCCAATTCCTGGAGAGGACCTGATCCTATACATATCGGTGGGGGAGGTCGCAGTGAGTTCGGAATTGATCAGAGAAGAGGCGGGCACGCAAAGACCTATTTATTACATTAGCAGGATGTTACAGGGAGCTGAGTTGAAATATTCCGAGCTAGAAAAAGGAGGCTTTACGTTGATTCGTACAGCAAGGAAATTGAGGCCATATTTTTTGAGTCACAGGGTGAAGGTGCGTACTAATTTATCTCTTAAGCAGGTTTTGAGTAATCCAATTGTATCTGGGCGATTGGTAAAGTGGGTTGTGGAACTAAGTGAGTACGACGTGGTGTATGAACCAAGGGTTGCTATTAAAGCGCAGGTGTTGGCAGATTTTTTGCAAGAGATGGTACGCCCATCTGACGCGGGCGAGGAAGTAAAAGCATGGACACTATACACTGATGGTTCAACTATGGTGTCGGGAGCAGGGCTGGATATTGTGTTAACCAGCCTAGAAGGAGAAATTTGGAGTTCGCGATCAAGTTCAGGTATAAAGCATCCAATAACGAGACTGTGTTGTAGGGTATCAAAATGGCAGGCGATCTGGGAGTAAGAAAGGTATGGGCCTACATGGACTCTCAACTGATAGCTCTTCAGTTCGATGGTTCTTTTGAAGCCAAGGAAGAGCGGAATGCAGTATATTTGAACAAACTGCGCGAAGAGGCAGCACGCTTTAAAGAATTTAAACTGGAGCATTTACCGCGAGCTGAAAATACTCGGGCGGATCAGCTCGCTCGGATAGTAGGAGCACCGGGGACTTGTGATACTCGAGAAATCACACTGATGGAACTGAGTCGTAGTAGTGTGGAAGAAGGGAAGGAGGTTATGGAGCTTGAGACTAAAGATGATTGGCGTACAACTATATGGGATGTCCTGGTCAAAGCGAGGGAAGGCGCAGAGAATTGACAATAAAGGAGGCTAGAACGGCAGATCGCTTTTGTGTGATAAATGAGGAATTATACAAGAGGTCGCTTTTTGGACCTTTCCTGAAATGTCTGGCTACGGAGCAAGAATCGGAAGTGCTTAAGGAGATCCATGAAGGATATTGTGGCGATAATGTGAAGGGAAAGGCATTGGTTGGCATAACATTGTGGGCTGGTTTCTTTTGGATAGGAATGAAGAGTATGGCTAGCGAGCTCGTGAGAACATGTAAGAAGTGCCAGATGCATGCTCCGGTTATTCATATACCGGCTGAAGAGATGATGGTTATGAGCTCGCCGTACCCATTTGCGCAATGGGGAATTGATATCGTGGGGCCCTTTCCAAAGACCCTGGGCAATAAAGAATATCTCGTGGTGGCGATTGACTATTTTACGAAATGGGTGGAGGCCAAAGCTGTAACAGGAATAAGCGAGCAACATATGATGCATTTTATTTTTAACAGTATATTTTGCAGGTTTGGCGTGCCGCGAGTGTTAGTGTCCGACAATGAAACCTAGTTTAATGGGAGAAAAATTCGGAAATGGTGCAAAGAGATGGGAATGAGGCAGCGCTTTGCTTCTGTGGCACATCCTCAGATTAATGGGCTGGTGGAAGTTACTAATCGCATAATTGTGCAGGAACTCAAGTTGCGACTGGAAAGGACAGGGGGACTCTGGGAAGAAGAGCTCGCCTCTGTCCTATGGGCTTATCGAACAACTCCTCGAACCTCTACAGGGGAGTCACCATTCAGTCTGGTCTATGGGATGGATGCGGTTATTCCGGCAGAGATAGTAGAAGGATCGCAGCATCTGACAACATTTAATGTAGGAGAGAATGAGAGATTAGCTCGGGGAGTGATCGAAATGATTGACGAAATACGAGACAAGGCTGCAGCTCGGGTTGAGCACTATAAACAAAGGATACAAGCTGCTTATAACAAAAGGGTCAAGCATCGCTGTTTTCAAGTCGGCGTCCTGGTATGGAGGCGATCTAATGTGTTACGTATGGCTAAGAAATTAGAGCCAAATTGGGTTGGGCCGTTTAAAGTTGTAAAGGTATTTCAAGGGGGAGCTTATGTACTTGAAGATACGAGTGGAAAAGTCTTGCCTAGAAGCTGGAATGTATGTCATTTGAAGAAGTATTATGCCTAGAGGGCGGATGTGGTGTGTTTGGGTCGGGAGAGAGTAACCCTTGTTCGGGGGGCACCCCTCTCGTAGTGGAGTTTTTGTTTTTGTGGGCAGGCGATTCTATTAGGTCGGCGATGGTGGGAGAGGGTAACCCTTGTTCGGGGTGCACCTCCCTCGTAGTGGAGTTTTTGTTTTTGTGGGGTGACGCTTCTATTAGGTCGGCGATGGTTGATTAACATGAATTTGTCTTGATTTTAGTTAGTATTTTAGTTCATTTTATTATTGTTTTCGGTGAAAGTTGGATAGATTAAGCTTATTTTCGTATTTTCTTATCTCCAACTTGTTTAATCGTATTTTAATTATAATTAATTAATATTATGTTTATTTTAGGTATTTTGAAGTGTTTTGGCCTGAAGATAGTCGATGATGGGCAAACGAGTAGAGTTTCAGCGAAAACGGGCCGCGATTTGAAGAATGTGAAGCTGCCGACTTTCTATAATAGTTTTCCGTCTGGAACCGTTATAGTAGCCCTGGCTGACCAGCCCTGCCGAGTCCTGCCAAGCGCTGCGCACACCTGTCGACCGTGTCTGCGTCAGTCCACCCGCGTCGACGCCAATGCCCACGAACTCTCTGTTGCGTCGATCCTAAACGCGTCGGTCGACGCGACTGCCCAGAAAACGCATTTTTAAGGGTTTCTTACTGCCCAAGACATCCCAAAACTATAAATACCCTATGTATTTCATTTTTTTACATACATTATCATATTCCTAGGGTTTCTAAGGCCTCTTAGGGGCTGACAACCCCAACGAGTGCCGTTTAATTTTGTAGTTACTTCTCATAATTTCTTAGTTTTAGATTAGTATAGATTAGTTCTTAGATAGTTTAGATAATTTAGATTCAAGATTCGCTTCTGGAACGCTGCAACTTTCCTCTCATTTAATTAGGAAGTCTTTAATTCCTTTCGTTTAATTTATTTTAATTAATTATTACGCTTTTAATTTCTTGCTTGAATTAGAATAATCAAAACCCCAAACAAACAACCCCCCCCCCCCCCCCCTATGTATGATGATGAATTGTATAATATTATTGGTGATGATGATGTTGGGTTATTATGTTGAGATTGATGAAATTGCGTGGTTAGATTTAACGGGTCTAGAGCCTAGGATCGTCGTGAACCATCAATTGGGATTTTCCCAAGAGATCGTGGAAATGATTCGAAGCTCTAGAACCCTTGATTCCTAAAACTTTTCAAAAAACCTTGAATTTTATTATTCTTCGTTTGAATTAAATTCTTAATTTTATGTGTTTAGATTAGAATTTTATTTTATTCTCTTATTCGTGAACAAAAAACACAAAAGGAACTTCCGAGCTTAGTTTTCCTTTGAGATCGACACGAGTCAACTTACCCACCTACAAGTAATCCCGTTCTCTTGTGAGCGAACTTTTTGAAATTGACAACTTTAAATAAAAATAGGTGCGGAAAAGTTCGAATCAAAATTTTGGCAACGTTGCCGGGGAAAACTAAAGGTTGTGATATTTTTGTTTGTTCGTCGTATCCTTATTTGTGTTATTATTTCGTTTCGTTTATCGTTAGTATTTATTTATGATTTTTCATTTATTTCATTTTTATTATTTTCCACCGGTGCATTTAATCTTGTGTGTTGAGTGTTCTGTTTGCAAGGCACGTCTACAACCTAAACCCAAGATTTATCAAACCGTTTTCCAAAGATAAAAAAAAAATGTATTACTCGTACAATGATCCACCGCTATATTGGCGTCATGCACCTCGACCGGCTATTCCATTGAGCGACGCAATGACGAATTACTTTCCCGATGAGTACGACCAATCGAATCTCCCGATTTTTCATGGGCATCGAAATGAAGATGCTCTAAAATTCATTCAAAAGTACGAGTTCATCACTTATAGTTCTCCTCTTCACGGGCTTACAAGGGATCAAGTGAAGATGCGACTCTTCACTTTTGCGCTGAAGGAAGAAGCAATGAAATGCTTTGAAAGGCTAGAACCTGATTCTTTGCGTACATGGTATGAAATAGGCGATAAATTCATGAGGATGTTCTTCGTACCTAATGTAATGTGTGATCGTTGTGGATGCCGAGGACATATGACTGAAGTTATAGTTTTTGTGGTGTTGAAATAAATTCAACGAGTTCATGGCTTGGTATTATCGGACTTCAATCCATTTGCTAGTTTCAACGTGTTTCAAGCTTGAAGATAGAAATAAAAATAAAAATAATGAAATTAAAAATATCAAACTAAACTAGAAATTGAAATGAAAAGTTGGTCGGATGCCTCGGTCGTATGCCTTAATTGAAAATGCAAGCAATTAATAAAAACAAGCAAAATCAAGCATTGTTTCACCAAGTACAGGCATGCATGCACAAGGTACAACTATGCATAAAATCCTAAATAAAGCAAATTAACAAAAATTGAAAACACCAAAGTAAAGAGCAATAAAAGTTGACGTAAAAGTTCAAATCTTTCGGAAAAATAACGAGAAACGAAGAGTAGATCTAGAATTCAACTTAAAACTATGCATGGAAATTTAATTCAAAATAAAGCATAAGTAAAACTCAAAGTCATGATGATCAAGGACCCGATCTATAGCCTAGATGTGTCACTCAACTATAATCCATAGTTAATTCACAAGTTTCATCATGAAATCAAGGTGCTAAGACAAAAAGCATAATTGAAGAACATGCATGGAAATGAAGAACAAAGCTTGAAATTAAAAGGAAAGCTTACTAAAATTAAATGGAGAATCCTAAAGCTTGAATTACAATGAAAGTGCTAATCCAAAGGAGTATTTGGATTCATCTTGAGCTTACAAACCCAAGGAATGCTTGAAGATTAAATCTAAAACCTAAGAGAGAGAAAGTAGATTTAGAGGAAAATCGAAGAGAAAATTAATCCCAAGGCTCATGCAAGAGTTGGGGAATGAGTGCATGCCTTCCTCAAGTCAAGTGGATGGTTTATATAGTGATTTAGCAGGGGAAAGCTCGTCAAAACTCTTTAATTCCCGGACTCTCAGTCGATCGACTAAGGGCAGTCGATCGACTGCTCTTCAGAGAGCAACGCAACTCTCTGTCGATCAATCGATTTTTGATGGCCGCAGTCAATTTCCTCAGGGTCAGTCGATCGACTGCCTCGCCAAATTGCAGTGCTCTCTGATGGTTAGTCGATCTTCCAGTCGATTTCCTGGATGGTAGTCGATCGACAGTGGGCAGTCTGGGCAGTCGCTCGAGCAGTCTTCCGGGCAGTCGACTTGGCTCGATTTTCCTCTTTTCAGCACGATTTCTTGAGTTTCAATGCCTCGACTCACTCCGTAACAACTTTTAGCGTCGTTCCAATACCTCTTTCCACCTAAAACATACGAATTTAGATTCAAAACCCATGGCTCGTCATCAAGAAACGCATATTTCAAGTTTCAATACTACAAACGGGGAAATGTCCAAAAACTTAACGAGAATGACTCAAAACGACTAAAAACAATGCTAATCCCTAACTATAAAAACTAAGAAAAACACAACAATTACATGCAAAACAACTACCCCACACTTATCGGTTTGTTCGTCCTCGAACAACGAATAGAATCGAGAGTGTAAATGCAATGAACATCGTGTGAAAGAAAGAAAAACCTTTGTGCTTATCCTTATTTATATGATGGAAATATCAACATTCACTCGCTATTGTCAAGCATTGCCTGTATTACTCTTTCTCAAATACAAGCCAAACCGATGACTTCCTCTCAAATGGACTTTTGAGGGTGTTCGCTCAATTTTCTCAAGTGTATATAGGATGTGTTTACGCTCAAGTCGGTCAATACATGCACCTTGTCAAGATTTCACAAATCAGACGCTCAAAATTGCTCATAGTACATGACCAAGTAAGAATCGAAAGAGGTCTTTATTATGGGTTGTAATGTTGTCTCTTTGGTAAGGTATGAAATATTTGGATATAGTAGCTAACACACGATCAAACGTGATCAATAACACACAAAATCCTACTTTCTAAAACCCGAAGCTTATAATCGCTTCACCTTTCCCATTTTACCAATCTCTCATTCGAAACCCTTTCATTCACCCACGTTCCCGACTTTTTATTTCACAACACTTAAAAGCTTTTTGAATTTGCTTCTTTTTACTAAAATTAGACTTTTTGAATTAGGCTTTTTACATAAACGCACGCTTTATCACTTTTCGTGATTTGTGTTGGAGTTTTATTCTCTTTTTTTTTCTTTTTCTTTTTTTTTTGTATAAGCAACTCAAAACCCGAAACCCACAATCGATTTTCCTCACATTTCTTGTCAACTAACAACACACCCTCTTACTTCACAATTCATAAAGATACAAGAGCTAAAATCGAGCTCGGCTAACAAGAAACGGGATAAAGGCTCAAGGGGGCTCATTTGAGATTTTTAAAGTAGCTTAAATATATGGATATGGCCGGAACAATGGTGATATATGTGCCTCGAAGTCATTTTCAGATTCAATCATGTACGAGCAAAATCAAACCACCTCAATGCAATTCCCGTAAAAATGCAAGCAAGCCGATAAATCACACAAGGCTACTCACTAGTTTGCACCGAATTTGGGAGCAAAATCAAAAGAGATTTTAGAGCTTTGCAATCTTTTCACGAGAAAATGTTGATTATATATATATAGGCGGGTTTGGACGAAGCACAAAAATTCAACCCCTCACACAAGAGGCCATAAACATGCAAAAACRCGACAAGTAAACTATTCAAACTTCCAAGCACGTGGAGTTGCTTAAACATGTAATAAACACACAAAAGACACAAAAATCGACTCAACCATTTAAAAGTGCAAATAGTAAGCGTCACTTCGCCAAGGCTCGATTTAAGAACAACAAAACATGCTTGATAAAACCCGGACCCTAACCACCTACCCACCCCACACTTAAACCATGCATTACCCGCATTTTAATAAGAACAAGTAAAAGGAGGGTGAATTGAAACTTCCTCAACCGAGCGAATTTAGGTCGAGCTCGGTGGGGTCCACCTAGGCATCTAAGCAATCCAAGCAAAAATCGAGCGTGGCTAGTAACTCTCGACCCCACGAACGCTACCACTTTTATCAATCGTCCAATGGTCGACGTCGAAAAATAAAACCTAGAAAAGAAAATCACACGAAAATAAAAACACAAGGAAATATGTACATGAACTCAACTAAATATTTTTTTTTTAATTTTTCAAATGTTTTTGGATTTTTCAATAAAAGAAAGAAAGAAGGAAAGAAATGGAAAGAACTTGGGTTGCCTCCCAAGAAGTCCTTGTTTTACGTTATTAGCTCGACGTACTCCCTTTCTTATCAAGGTGGAAAGATTACGGGAGGGTCCACCAACAAAATCTCCTCCTTGTCGGGAGGCTCCACTCTTTGGAATGTTCTTGGCGCATTGCATAGCTCATATAAGATCCACCAAAAAGAAAACGTTCCAAATGGGCAATTGAAACTCATCTCGTCTAGGTCCTCGGGTGGGATGGTGATTTTAAAATGACCCGAAGACTCATCAAAGAAATGATAGGAGTAATGGCTGGATAGCTTCTTCAACCTTTGATTGAAAAACGAGGGAGGGAAATGATCTCTCTTGGTAGCCGGATTAAACTTCTTAGAATCGATCAATATCCTCCATCTCGTCGTTGCCCTCATGGCCAACAATTCTCCGTCTTCATCCTCGAGAACTAACGAGCCGGCGAGTACGAAAAATTCTCCGTCTCTATCGTCTTGGGCACCATGTGAATGGGATTCACCCACTCACTCCCGGCGAGTACGAACATCAAGCCCTTCAATAACAATCTCCAAATCCGGGCTCTCATCATTTCATCAAGAATCAAATCCAACGGGCTCACTCTCTCAACCACTCCCGGTCTCAATTCAATAGAACTCTTAAGAATTTAAAACCCTTCAACCGGCCACTCCTCTTCACTTTGATTCGAGTTTTCCAAAATGGTAATTGACTTGATCTCCTCTTCCTCCTCAAGATAATCATCAAGTTTTCCCATCTTATCATCAAAAATCTCCACCCCAAGAAAATCTTCAAACTCCTTGATGGAATCGACTCCCAACCCCTCATCAACAATCTCCACCCCAAGAAAATCTTCAAATTCTCCAATCCTATCATCACTAACCCCCACATCCCCCTCTAAAAAGTCGTCGTTGCCCTCAACGACTCACCGAGAATCATCTACACACAAATCAGGGTCAAATAGAGGCACAACGGGCTCATCGAGAAGAACAAGGGGCTCATCCTCACAACATCCCTCTATATCCACAACCGGGCCAAACTCCCCCTCATGGTACATATCCTCCATATAAGCTTGTTTGATCGAATATTGGGCCACGTCCATACGTAAGAGGACCTCAAAGGATAAGCTTGATGGAAAGGTTATAGGAGCATCGGGAATATTCTTTGCAAAATTGGGGAGGGTAGAATCGGGAAGAGTAAGAATACTTGTAATAGAAACCACCTCCACCTCGGATGGTGGTACAAACTCATTATCAACCACCCCACACTTATCGAGGATTGTGACCGCAAGAGGATGTGAAGGTTTGCTTGGCGATTCATCTTCCTCAATAGCTAGCTTCAACATAGTCACATCACTTTCCAATTGCTCAACTATAGTGCTTAACCCGTTAGTCGAAGCCTCAAGAGCGGTGAACCGAGCATCAAATGACATCGACATAGCTTGCAATTGTTGCATGATCAACATTAGATTTGGATCGGAGGCCGGCGGTGGAGCATTCGTCGGGATATGGAAGGCGGGAGGGGCGTTTTGGTCATTGGAACTCAAACCTCCGAAGTACGCATACGGATCGGGATATGAGGGCCATTGGTGGCACCAAATGGGACATAATCGAAATTGGAAAGGAGAGAACCATCATATAGGCCGGGATTTGAATTTGGCCACCCTCATACCATTCGAACTCGCAAAGCCATACATAGACAAGCTCGAGCAATGATTGGAAGCATTATACCCACCATACGGCTCGGATGTCGGAATATGCATGTTCGGGAAGTGAATCGGAGCACCAAATCGTCCATATGGATCAACCGAACCTGAGGAGTTGCTAAACCCGACATGGTTTGCACCATGCCCTCCCATGCCGGGTTGCCCATAGTCGAAACCACCGTTGGCAACGTGGTTTCCACTATGCCCTCCCACATTGCCAAGGCCATTATACAACATCTCATCCCCGACATGGTTTGCACCATGCCCTCCCATGTCGGGAATGTATCCACCAAAACCATAAGAACCTTGCATACTCAAAAGAAAAAAAGGTCAAAAAACAAAGAAAGCTAAAAACACAATGAAACTACAACCAAATCGAAAGCCTTAACCAAGCCGAGTCGCAAAAACGTCCAAAAATGCTCAAAATTCCTGAAGCCTCAGCGACTCATTCGATCCACCGAGAACCAGTCGATCGACTACCTTGCCATTTTGTGCAACTCTCTGTTGATCAGTCGATTTTTGATGGCCGTAGTCGATTTCCTCAGGACCAGTCGATCGAATGCCCAGTCGATCGACTAGTAGCCAGTCAATTTCCTGGATGGCAGTCGATCGACTGCGGCAGTCTGGGCAGTCGCTCGGGCAGTCGACTTGGCTCGATTTTCCTCTTTTCAGCACGGTTTCTTGAGTTTCAACGCCTCGGCTCGCTCCGTAACAACTTTTAGCGTCGGTCCAATACCTCGTGCCACCTACAACATCTGAATTTGGATTTAAAACCAATAGCTCATCATCAAGAAATGCATATATCAAGTTTCAATACTACAAACGGGGAAATGACCAAAAACTTAACGAGAATGACTCAAAACGACTAAAAACAATGCTAATCCCTAACTATAAAAACTAAGAAAAACACAATAATTACATGCAAAAACAATGACGCGCGAATGTTTGGTGACATTTGATGATGAGCCACAGGAGGTAGTTGTCGCCGCCCGAGATTGTACGAGCCATGAAGAATATAAACCAGACGATCAATTTTTGGCGGGGCAACAAGGTCATGAAGCCGAGAGCACGAATTTTCAAGATAAACAGGAAGATGACCCTTTTGAGATTATGAAGTTAAGTCTTGATGAACAGCGGCAAAGTATTCAGAATTCAGAGAAGATTTTGGGTCAAATGTTGGTTACTTTGGAAATAATGGTGAACGAAAAAAATGAACTTCTAATTCAACTAGAGTTTCTGATTCTTGATGTTGTGGAGCCCACCTCAGAGGTTGAGGATTCGAGCTCGAATGCTTGTCTAGAGGATGAGGAGAAGGTTATTGAAGATTTGGTTGAGATCGATCCCCTTGTGCTAATCGATGAAACATTAGACAAGAAGTTGTAGGTGTTGCCATTGGAGAACCTAATCGATGTTGGAGATTCAAGGTCACTGGAGCTCAATGAGAATGGAGGTGATGCGATGGCCAATGTAGAAAAGGTGGTGGACGAATTTATCGAGAAAGATGCGATGATCGAGCCTCTTATCGAGCCACCCATGATCGAGGATGAGAATGTGATGGTGGTTGAGGTAATCGAGCAAAATTTCCCTCCCCTATGCCATTATATAGATTTTCATATTTTTCAGAGTGTTGAGGGAGATGCTAAAGATTTGAAGGAGTTCGGAGTGTACGAGGGATTTGCCGTTTTTTCAACGGATTCCCTAGTTTTTAAGAAAGTAGAAGATCACCCTATGCCGCAATTTACTTTTGATATGTTCGCGGTGATCAATTATTCGCTTTTTCGACCTCTGAAGCGAATTGAAGTTTTTGTTCTACGACTAGCTTTCCGTGCTCGCCTTGGTGGTTTAAATCACCCATGCTTACTCTTAGAGAACACTAAGGCGTGGCACGATCGTCACTTATTTCTGGATCCGGGATAGCAACATTCGTAGAAGGCGTCGAGCTTTTGACGTTAAACAAGCGCTTCTTGGGAGGCAACTGATTTGTAAAAATTTGTATGTGATTTTCGTGTATTTTTGCATCGTGTGTTGTGTTCTTTTACGTGTTTTAGGTTTATCTTTTTATCATTTTTCTTCCTTTTAATGTTTTTTGTCTCGTCTGGTGTTTAATGTGTTTTTACTTTATTTTATATGAAATAATCTAGTTTTGTTTTATTTTGGTGTTATAGCTCGAGAAGACGAAGATTGGATAAGCAATGTGTTGTGCTGACATTGTGTACCAGTCTGACACTGGGTTACCCAGTGTCCGAGTCATGCTGATACTAGCCGCCGCAGCCTGGCTCGCGTCGACTGACGCACTGTCGATGCAAATATTCTGTTGCATCGATCCTAGCTCTGTCGATCGACACACATCCTGGTCGACGCATGCAGCCTGGCCCACGTCGACCGATGCACCGTCGACTCACCGTCGACGCAAATGTTCTGTTGCGTCGATCCTAGCTCCATCAATAGACGCACTGCCTGGTCGACACGTGCAGCCTGGCCCGCGTCGACCGACGCACCGTCGATGCAAATGTTCTGTTGCGTCGATCCTAACTCCATCGATTGACGCACAGCCTGGTCGACGTGTGCAGCCTGGCCCGCGTCGATCGATGCACCGTCGACGCTCCGGTAGTTTGAGCGGTTATTTTCGAAATTCTATATAAATCCGGTGTTTTCTTCATTTTGAAGGTGATGGGACGAAGGGGAAAGGTCAGAATAATACAGATGTAACATCCATATATCCAATGCATATTTATTTATCATCATGCATTAAAAAAAATTCTAGTCCCAAGCTCGTCGCCATAAACGAATTCCTATTTTAGTTTTAAATAATATAAGAATTCTATTTAAATGAAATTTATAGTTCGTTTTCAAATAAAATTATATTATCAATTTCTAAGAAATTATTATAATTATTTAGTAATTTAATTATTTATTTAAATTACTATTGAGTCGTCTATGAAATAATTTCGATTTCTAAAATTATTATAATTTTTATTTATATTATAATTATTTTAATAATTATAAAATACTATTGGTTGACAACGGATTTATTTGGTTTCAAAACATAAGTCGTTTAGTGGATCGTTTTCTCTTCGAACTTTAAAAACGAGCCCAACGACCGGCCCGAGTCTACTAAGCCTCAGCCCTAACCTTCCATAATTAAATCCTAAGCTTGGTTTATAAGCAAATCCAAGCCTTTTTAGTTTTTTTTCATAGATTCCTGCATACGGCCGCAAGGTAATCTCCATCTTGTTTTTTTTTTTTTTTCTAATTTCAAAGAACACAAACAAAAACCTTGTAATCCTGATTTCCGGCAGCCATCATAACTGGATCGGCTGCCGATTTCTAATCATCTCGGCCATGAATCACAAACCAACTCCACAGCCCCAATCTCCATTGTCGCCATCCCCACGATCAACACCGCCACGGCAATATCACAAATCGCCAACACCAAACGAACTCCCGATGATTCCAGGCCCGAAACCAAACCGTCCAATCCACCACCAACCACTACCTCTAACCCATAAACACGTACGCCCGACCCGAAACCCACAAACCCAACCAGCCCGACTCAGCCGTTTTCCAACCACTCTCCATTGTCAGCCGCCGCCATGGATTGGTCAAAGGTAAAGGTCGCTTCGCCGGCAAACTCACACAACCACCACCGCGTAGAGACCACTGTCGGTTTTCGAAGGGAAGGAGAAGGCCTCCGCGGTTTGGATCGAGCGCCGCTACCCACACAGTCGCCGGTTTCCGCTGCCCAAATTGTCCAGTCGCAAATCGAAGGAGGTGGGCCGATCGATTCTGAAATCTGAGGAAAGGGAAGGCTCCTCCTGACTGGATTCGACCCCAGCTGAGCCGTCTCGCAGGGGTCCCACGACCGCCATTTCTGTTGTCGTTCGTCGAGGGGAGGGGCGCCGCTTGCCGATTGCAAAAATTGTTGTTGCCGATTTCTTAGTCTGGAAAAGAAGGAAAAGTGACGGGATTTAGGAGGATTAAGGGATGATAACCCCTTTAATAATCCAAACTTTTCCAAATATTCCAAATTGACCCCCAAACCTTCTGCCAACCTTCGATTGAACCCTCAGATTATCTAAGCCTTCAAATTTAGCCTTCCAGATTATAGAAAGCCCAATCCAGCCCCAAAACATATTTTATAACTACACTCCAGTCCATTTTAAATTATTATTATTATTATTATTATTATTATTATTATTATTATTATTATATTTATTATTATTATTACTATTATCATTATTATTACTATATTAAATATGAAAAATACTAATTAAATATATTCTCTAATTGATTAGGTGACGAGCATTAAGGGGACCTAGGATTTCAACTACGTGCATTCCACTCGATTTTCCACGACATTTTTACGAGGTAGTGACCACCGACTTGTCTTGTGTTAAATTCTATGTGCTCAAATCTATGTGCTATGTGTATCATGAAATTTGATGTTTATAAAATCTAATATAGACGTAGACCTAAAGTTGTCTGTGACCAAAAGTTTTCAATTGGTTCATCCCGGCTTGCTATACCCAATGATTAAAACCAGGGGCCTTATGTGCCTATGACCTAAAGTGTCATCGGGGAAACCGCCGCGTTTTAGCTGCAGTCAACTGTTTTTCGACGTTAAAATTGCGAATTCTATGGTTAATTGTGCTATATTTGAGTTGTATGACTTTGCATGGGGAATGTCGGTGTAACTATTGAGTACGTTGAGCTCATCCCAAATCAACGACGTGTTTTTCAGGTACAAATGAAGATATCGAATGAAAGGGAAACGAGGAGAGGAATGAAAACTCTTGTTATTGGATTTTTATGTTTTAATCTTGTTTTACGTTTTAAATAAGAGTCAAATTAGACATAAAATACTGTGGTTATCAATTTCCACTGTTGAGAACTTGGTTATTTATATTATGATTATTTCCGCTGCGTGATTCTTAAACATTTGAAAAATGTGAATCTTTTATGTTAAGTTCGTGAAAAAATTGGACATTTATTGTGACGCCAAGATTTCTCAATTCGATTGTTTAAAAATATAAACCATTTCTCGACTAAAGTGAAATCGGGGCGTTACAAAGGTGGTATCAGAGCCAAGCTTTTGAGTGGTTCTGTAGACTCGTTTTGTTTGTAAAAAATCAAAAAGTTTATAAAATAAATATTTGGGTTACTTAAATAGTTTTCATTCCTCCTCGCGGAACATTCGTCGATATCCTCAAGGTACAAAAGTTCATTGCAATTGTTTAATCATTAATTTAAATTCCATGTTATTCTATGATTGCATTGTATTGGGTATGGATGTTGATACCCTTTGGTATGATGACACTCCAAGGCATGGAGGATTTCATTATTTATGGTTTTTCGGAAGTCAACACGATGAGGTTATTTTGTTGACCAAAACATCATTTGTGGCGCTTAGCCAAAGAAGAAACTCCCAAGCAAAAACGTGAAGAGGTTTCCTAATGGAAAAAGAAGCGGGAACAGGGTTAATGAAGAAAACCCACCCCACTTCGACCAAACGACCGTTGAGGCTATGGATACGGTTTTCACCAACTTCTTCCAACGCCTTCAAGATAACGGTTTGGGGAATGGAGGCAACAACTCGAGAGCAGTGGAGCAGTTCCGTCTTTACCGACCACCAACTTTCAACGGGAGAGATGGACCTGATGCAGTGAAAGAGTGGTTTCGGTCGCTCGAAAGAATCTTTTGAATGATATCATGCGACGACGTGCAGAAGGTCACGTGCGCTACTTTTCAGCTAACTGAAGATGCTGACCACTGGTGGGAAGGTTATTGGAGAACCTGTTCAGAGGCGGAGCGAGACGCCTTCACTTGGAACAAGTTCAAGACGGTGGTTATGGAGAAGTTTTTCCCACGCTCATACCGCGACCAGAAGGAGACCGAGTTCCTGAATCTCAAACAAGGGATCTTGACGGTCACTGAGTACGAGAGGAGGTTTAACCAGTTGAGCCGTTTCGCTACGCACCTGGTGGATACCGATTTGAAGAAATCGGTGAGGTTCAAAAGAGGTTTGAGAACCCAACTAGTGGGTATCTTTTCAGCACAGGGCGACCTTCCCTACTCGGAGATGGTTAAAAGAGCCCAGGATGTGGAGTCAAGTCTTGGAATGGATGAGGTGAAGCCTAAACCCACAACTTCGGTGGACAAGAGAAAGTGGGTAGGAGGAAGTTCCAACCAAGCCAAGCAACAGAAGACTTGTGACGTGAACAGACAACAGGGGATGGACAACAAGCCCATGTGCTAAAGTTGTGGTAAGAGACATTTTGGTGAGTGCCTTCTAGGGCAAGGAAAGTGTTATTGCTACCATCAGAGTGGGCATACAGCGCCTTTCTGCACCGTGTTTGGTCAAAGGCAACAAGACGGGTGAGTTCCAAAGCCAAGACAAACTAATGGAGGAAATGCTCGAATGTATGCCATGGCACGCAATGAGGCTGAAGAGAACCCTGGAGTTATAACAGGTATGTTGACTGTCTCGGGAATTCCTGCTTTTGTGCTTTTTGATAAGGGTTCTTCGCACTCTTTTGTGTCGAAGAAATTTCATGATTTAACTGAAGCTAAGAGCACTAGAGTAGAGGAACCCTTAGAGGTTGGTTTACCATCCGGAGACGTAATGGTCACGAACTTGATGGATAAGGGAGTGAAGATCGATGTAGGAGGAAAGAATCTCGAGGCGGACTTGTATGTGATCGAAATGAAGGATTTCGACTTGATATTAGGAATGAACTGGCTCACAAAATATCAAGCGAAGATACAATGTAGCGAAAGGGAAATAACTTTCAAACTCCCTGAAGGTGGAGAGATCAAGTTCTTTAGAGCCAAGACCAAGACGGTGCCACAAGTGATAACGGCAATGAAGGCCATGAAGCTGTTGAAGAAAGAGAGATGCCAAGGTTTACTGGTGAATTTGGTGAGCAATCCAGCGGTCGAGGTGACACCGCACGAAGTGCCCATCGTTCGAGATTTTAAGGACGTCTTTCCGGAAGAGTTACCAGGATTACCGCCCAGTCGTCAAGTCGAGTTCACAATTGATTTGACACCAGGGGCAGCACCTATCTCAAAGGCACCATACAGGATGGCGCTAAAGGAACTTCAAGAACTAAAGGCACAAATCCAAGAGTTATTGGATTTAGGTTTTGTCCGACCGAGTGTTTCACCGTGGGGAGCACCGGTCCTCTTTGTTAAGAAGAATGATGGGTCAATGAGAATGTGTATCGATTATAGAGAACTTAATCGACTCACAATAAAGAACAAGTACCCGTTACCTCG
>BMAC01000428.1:1040132-1066211 GCA_014905375.1 Phtheirospermum japonicum | reverse complement strand
ACAACAACAGTTACCAATCCACCATTGGTATGGCTCCATACGAGGCTTTGTACGGAAGGAAGTGTAGATCTCCTTTGTACTGGGACGAAGTAGGGGAGAGAAAGATTTTGGGCCCCGAACTGGTACAAGAGACGGTTAAACACATCGCCACGATCCGAGATCGAATTAGGACTGCGCAGGATCGACAAAAATCTTATGCGGACCGTCGAAGAAAAGATCTGCATTTTGAAGTAGGTGATAAGGTGTTTCTGAAAGTAGCGCCAGTCCGAGGTGTTGTAAGATTTGGTCAAAGGGGGAAGTTGAAACCAAGATTCATAGGGCCGTTTGAAATTCTCAGGAGAATAGGAAAATTGGCTTACGAGCTTACGCTACCACCAAGTTTATCGAGCATTCACAACATCTTCCATGTGTCGATGCTATGAAAGTATGTCTACCATCCACACCATATTGTGAGCTACGAAGAGTTGGAGGTTAATAAGGATTTAACCTATGAAGAGGCTCCGGAAGAGATTTTGGATCGTAAGATACACCGATTAAGGAACAAGGAGATAGCATTGATCAAGGTGCAATGGAGACGTCATGGGATGAACGAGGCCACTTGGGAACAGGAGGAAGAATTCAAAGCGAAGTATCTAAATTTCGGCATTTCGGGTAAGTGCGGAATTTTGAGGACAAAATCTTTCTAAGGGGGGTAGGTTGTAACATCCATACATCCAATGCATATTTATTTAATTATTTATTTATCATCATGCATTAAAAATAATTCTAGTCCCAAGCTCGTCGCCATAAACGAATTCCTATTTTAGTTTTAAATAATATAAGAATTCTATTTAAACGAAATTTATAGTTCATTTTCAAATAAAATTATATTATCAATTTCTAAGAAATTATTATAATTATTTAGTAATTTAATTATTTATTTAAATTACTATTGAGTCGTCTATGAAATAATTTCGATTTCTAAAATTATTATAATTTTTATTTATATTATAATTATTTTAATAATTATAAAATACTATTGGTTGAAACCGGATTTATTTGGTTTCAAAACTTAAGTCGTTTAGTGGATCGTTTTCTCTTCGAACTTTAAAAACGAGCCCAACGACCGGCCCGAGTCTACTAAGCCTCAGCCCTAGCCTTCCATAATTCTATTTGGCGCTGCTTCGCATCGGTTGGTGATGCTTCACGTCGGGTTTGGCGCTGCTTTGCGTCAATTTTGGCGTGCGCAGCAGTTTTGGCGTGGACTGGCTTGCCTTGGCGAGCCTTGGCACCAATTCCAGAGAGTTTGGCGTTTTGGGAGCTTCTTTTGGCACCGAATTTGGCACGCCTTGGCTTGGCTTGGCTTGAACTTTTTCCCTTAATGCCTTTACCTATAAAAATAGAATTTTGAACATTAAAACTTAAGAATTTCACCAATCCTCAAATCAATTGAACCATTTAACCCAATTAAATATAAAATTAACAAGAAACACGAAAAACAACAAAACTAGAAAAAACGACTTAAAAACTTAATTAACCGACATAAAAACCGTTAAAACCACAATAAAAACCTAATTAAAAATACGAGAAATACACAGCAATTACATGCAAAATAATGGCTTTCCTGTCTAAGTTAGCTATGTATGATTTGACATTCTTGTCTTTTGAGCGTTTATAAGTGCATAAAACTTTTCAAAATTATTATTTATATATTGTAAAATGGTACTTGGACGCAATTGATTTCGCAAAACCTTAAAAGTAGCGTCAATTTAAAACTTTTTCATGCAAAAAGCCAGTGAGTAGCTGTTTTGCATGTAATTGTTGTGTTTTTCTCGTATTTTTAATTAGGTTTTTATTGTGGTTTTAAAGGTTTTTATGTCGGTTATTTAGGTTTTTAAGTTGATTTTTTAATCTTGTTGATTTTCTTATTTCTTGCTAACTTTATAATTTTAATGGGTTACTTGGTTCAATTACCTTGAGGTTTGGCATAATTCTTGGGTTTTTATGTTTAAAATTCCTAATTTTAAAGGTGGAGTTGAGTCAATTTTTGTTTCTTTTGAGTCGTTATTAACATTGTTGAACAACTCCACGTGCTTGGAAGTTTGAATAGTTTACTTGTCGGTTTTTGCATGTTTATGGCCTCTTGTGTGAGGGGTTGAATTTTTGTGCTTCGTCCAAACCCGCCTATATATATATAATCAACATTTTCTCGTGAAAAGATTGCAAAGCTCTAAAATCTCTTTTGATTTTGCTCCCAAATTCGGTGCAAACTAGTGAGTAGCCTTGTGTGATTTATCGGCTTGCTTGCATTTTTATGGAAATTGCATTGAGGAGGTTTAACTTTACTCGTACATGATTGAATTTGAAAATGACCTCGAGGCACATAAATCACCCTTGTTCCCGGCCATATTCATATATGTAAGCTACTTAAAAATCCCAAATGAGCCCCCTTGAGCCTTTATCCCGTTTCTTGTTAGCCGAGCTCGATTTTAGCTCTTGTATCTTTGCAAATTGTGAGGTGAGAGGGTGTGTTGTTAGTTGACGAGAAATGTGTGGGAAATCAATTGTGGGTTTCGGGTTTTGAGTTGCTTATACAAAAAAAAAGAAGAAAAAGAATAATAATACTCCAACACAAATCACGAAGAGTGATAGAGCGTGCGTTCATGTGAAAAGCCTAATTCAAAAAGGCTACGTTTAGTAAAAAGAAGCAAATTCAAAAAGCTTCTATGTGTTGTGAAATTAAGTCGGAAAAGCGTGTGAGTATACGAAAGGGTTTCAAATGAGAGTTTGGTGAATTGGGAAAGGTGAAGCGATTATAAGCTTCGGGTTTTAGAAAGTAGGATTTTGTGTGTTATTGATCACGTTTGATCGTGTGTTAGCCACTATATCCAAATATTACATACCTTACCAAAGAGCCAACATTACAACCCATAATAAAGACCTCTTTCGATTCTTCTTTGGTCATGTACTACGAGCAATTTTGAGCGTCCGATTTGTGAAATCTTGACGAGGTGCATGCATTGTCCGACTTGAGCGTATACACGTCCCTTATCAAACACTTGAGTGTATTGAGCGAACACCCTCGAAAATTCCATTTGAGAGGAAGTCATCGATTTGGCTTGCAATTGAGAAAGAGTAATACGAGCAATGCATGAAGATAGCGAGTCTATGTTGATACTATCATCACATTATAAGGATAAGCACAAGGAATTTTTCTTTTTACACAATGTTCATTGCATGTACACTCTCGATTCTTTTCGTTGTTCGAGGACGAACAAACCGATAAGTGTTGGGGTAGTTTAGCTATTTTAATTGCTTTATTTTCATTTTCCCTTTTATTTTTAAAGCTCGAAACACTTTGAATTCTACAAACGAATCGAATTCCGATAATACCAAGCCATGAACCCATTGATTCATTTCAACACCACTAAAATTATACTAACAAAATGGCGCCGTTGCGACACGGCTTAGTTAAGGCTTTCGATTTGGTTGTAGTTTCATTGCGTTTTTAGCTTTCTTTGTTATTTGATATTTCTTTGTTTAGTATGCAAGGTTCGTATAGCTATGGTGGATACATTCCCAACATGGGAGGGCATGGTGCAAAACATGTTGGGAATGAGAGGATGTATAACGGATTTGGCAACGTGGGAGGGCATGGTGCAAACCACGTTGCCAATGGTAGTTATGGTTATGGGAAACCCAACATGGGAGGGCATGGTGCAAACCATATTGGGTTTGGTGGCGTCGCGGGCATGAGTGGTTCTTCTGGAGGGTATGGTGCTTCAAATCTTTATCCGAATATGCAAACTCCGTTTCCCTTCTCGTTTGGTGTTCCCCGAATTCCCCCTTTAACCGCTAAAGATCACGAGGCATAAGAGTCGTTTGGCGGTCCGAGCTCCTATGAGATAAGTGGCCCACCCATCCGTACTACGGGGGATGTTAACCAACCTTTTTTGGGATGTGGATGGTGTGGATCGCGTGTTCATGATACCTACTCTTGCCGTTTTGAGGATGTGTATGACGACCATGGATGTCCGGTGGGACCCGATTGTGCTCCACCATTGTTTGCTCCGCCGCCGACTTCTACTCCTCTTGTTACTCCTCACGAGAGCCCGCATCATCGTGATATCCCGGTGATTGCTCCTACCCTACCTCCCGAGCCAAAGACTTCTCAAGAAATGTACTCGTGTGCTAATGACGTGAACATGGCTTTTTCCTCGAAGGAGTTTGAGTTGGTTACGAAAATAGCAACATTGAAGGCTCGAATCGCTTAAATGTCTAGCCCAGAACCGACTCCTCCTTGTGTGAGACCCAATTGTCCTACTCCCCCGCCGCCTCACGATCTTCTTGTTACTTATCATGTGGACCAACTTCCTTCGTCTACTCTTCTGGTCACTTTCCTTGACAAGTGTGGGGTAGTTGTTTCGGTTGTCTCACCGAAGGAGGTTGACCCGGTTGTCGATATAGAGGGATGTTGTGAGGATAAGCCCCTTGTTCTTCTCGATGAGCCCGTTGTGCCTCTATTCGACCCCATTTTGTGTGGAGATGAGTCTCGATGTGTCGTTGAGGGCAACGATGACTTTTTAGAGGGGGGGGTGGGGGTTATTGATAGTAAGATTGAAATCATTGACGATCATCAAGAGGATGAGGAGGAGAGGACGGGTAAAGTGCTTGATATTCTTGAGAGTGCTATTGATTGGAGACCGAGAGTGGTTGAGAGAGTGAGCCCATTGAATTTGATTATTGATGAAATGACGAGAGCCGGGATTTGGAGGTTGTTATTGGAGGGCTTGATGTTTGTTAATTCTAAAAGAGAGTGGGTGGAGACATTGATTTGGTGCCCAAGACGAGCGGATTGTTAGCTCTTGAGGATGAAGAAGGAGGATATTTGGCCACGAGGGCTACAATGGATTGGAGGACGTTGATCGATTTTAAGAAGTTGAGAATGGCTACCAAGAGAGATCATTTCCCTCCCTCGTTTGTCGATCAAAGGTTGAAGAAGCTAGCCGACCATTATTCCTATCGTTTCTTTGATGAGTCTTCGGGTCACTTTAAAATCACCATCCCACCCGAGGACCTAGCCGAGATGAGTGTCATTTGCCCATTTGGAATGGGTTTTTTTTGGCGGATCTTTTATGAGCTATGCAATGCGCCAAGGACGTTCCAAAGAGTGGATCCTCTCGACAAGGAGGAGATCGTTTTGATGGACCCTCCCATTATCTTCCCACCTTGATCGAAAAGGGAGTACGTCGAGCTAGTGACGTAAAACAAGCGCTTCTTGGGAGGCAACCCAAGTTCTTTCCATTTCTTTCTTCCTTTCTTTCTTTTATTGAAAAACCCAAAAACATTCAAAAATCCAAATATCCAAAAACATTTAAAAAAATTGAAAAATAAAAAAATATATTTTGTTATGATTCGTGTACATATTGAGTTTTTAATTTCGTGTGATTTTCTTTTCTAGATTTGATTTTTCGACTTCAACCATTGGGCAATTTGATAAGTTAGTAGCGTTCATGAAGTCGGGAGTTACTAGCCATGCTCGATTTTCGCTTGGATTGCTTAGATGCTTAGGTGGACCCTACCGAGCTCGACTCAAACTCGCTCGGTTAAGGAAGTTTCTATTCACCCTCCTTTTACTTGGTTCTCATTAAAATGCGGGTAATGCATGGTTTAAGTGTGGGGTGGGTAGGTGGGTAGGGTCCGGGTGTCGAAAAGCATGTTTTGTTGTTCTTAACTCGAGCCCTGGCGAAGTGACGCATTTTTGGCGAAGTGACGCTTACTTTTTGCGTATTTATATGGTTGAGTCCATTTTTGTTTCTTTTGAGTCGTTATAACATTGTTGAACAACTCCACGTGCTTGGAAGTTTGAATAGTTTACTCGTCGGGTTTTTGCATGTTTATGGCCTCTTGTGTGAGGGGTTGAATTTTTGTGCTTCATCCTAACCCGCCTATATATATATATAATCAACATTTTCTCGTGAAAAGATTGCAAAGCTCTAAAATCTCTTTTGATTTTGCTCCCAAATTCGGTGCAAACTAGTGAGTAGCCTTGTGTGATTGATCGGCTTGCTTGCATTTTTATGAAAATTGCATTGAGGAGGTTTAACTTTACTCGTACATGATTGAGTTTGAAAATGACCTCGAGGCACATAAATCACCCTTGTTCCGGCCATATTCATATATGTAAGCTACTTAAAAATCCCAAATGAGCCCCCTTGAGCCTTTATCCCGTTTCTTATTAGCCGAGCTCGATTTTAGCTCTTGTATATTTGCAAATTGTGAGGTGAGAGGGTGTGTTGTTAGTTGACGAGAAATGTGTGGGAAATCAATTTTGGGTTTTGGTTTTTGAGTTGCTTATACAAAAAAGAAGAAGAAAAAGAATAATAATACTCCAACACAAATCACGAAGAGTGATAGAGCGTGCGTTCATGTGAAAAGCCTAATTCAAAAAGGCTACGTTTAGTAAAAAGAAGCAAATTCAAAAATCTTCTATGTGTTGTGAAATTAAGTCGGAAAAGCGTGTGAGTATACGAAAGGGTTTCAAATGAGAGTTTTTTGAATTGGGAAAGGTGAAGCGATTATAAGCTTCGGGTTTTAGAAAGTAGGATTTTGTGTGTTATTGATCACGTTTGATCGTGTGTTAGCCACTATATCCAAATATTACATACCTTACCAAAGAGCCAACATTAAAACCCATAATAAAGACCTCTTTCGATTCTTCTTTGGTCATGTACTACGAGCAATTTTGAGCGTCCGATTTGTGAAATCTTGACGAGGTGCATGCATTGTCCGACTTGAGCGTATACACGTCCCTTATCAAACACTTGAGCGTATTGAGCAAACACCCTCGAAAATTCTATTTGAGAGGAAGTCATCGATTTGGCTTGCAATTGAGAAAGAGTAATACGACCAATGCATGAAGATAGCGAGTCTATGTTGATACTATCATCACATTATAAGGATAAGCACAAGGARTTTTCTTTTTACACAATGTTTATTGCATGTACACTCTCGATTCTTTTCGTTGTTCGAGGACGAACAAACCGATAAGTGTGGGGTATTTGTTTTGCATGTAATTGTTGTGTTTTTCTCGTATTTTTAATTAGGTTTTTATTGTGGTTTTAAAGGTTTTTATGTTGGTTATTTAGGTTTTTAAGTTGATTTTTTAATCTTGTTGATTTTCTTATTTCTTGCTAATTTTATAATTTTAATGGGTTACTTGGTTCAATTACCTTGAGGTTTGACATAATTCTTGGGTTTTTATGTTTAAAATTCCTAATTTTAAAGGTGGAGAAAGTGAGGGCCAAAATACAAGCCAAGACGAGCCAGGACGTGCCAACTCAAGCCAAAAACTAGCTCCAAAACGCCAAAACATTCTGGAATGGTTGTCAAGGCGAGCCAGGACAAGCCAGGACTCGCCAAGCGCACCTTGGCGCGAGTTGGCCCGAGCCAAGGCGCGCCTGCGCGCAGTTGCCCAGCAGCTGCCGAGCGCTGCCGAGTCCCGCCCGCACGCCTGACGACGCCTGCCGCAAGCTGCCGGCAGCGCCCGCCCACATTCTGCGCGCAACGCGCGCAACTGCCGGCAGCCCTCGCGCACACCTGCGCGCTCCCGCGCGCAGCGCCCAGGCACGCTCGCGCAACCTCTCGCCAACCATCGCCAGGCCGCGCCAAGCATCGCCAGCACTCGCCCACAAGCGCCCGCCAGGCTCGCCGACCAGCGCCCAGCCAGCGCCCACCTGCGCCCAGGCTCGGCCATGGTCGAGCCATCTCGAGCCATATCAAGCCAAAATGTGCCAAAAAGCTAGCCAAGGGTCTAGGAAGGTGCCTCCGGGTCAAACTTGGTCAAACCCGGGAATTTCAAGCCTTTTTGGCTAATTTGGCCCATTTAAACCCAATTAAATTAGTATAAATAGACTACAACTCTCATTTTTGTAAAAACACCTCCTCCCAACCCAAGCTTGGGTTTGGGACTTAATTTCTCTCTCTAGATTTAATTTTCAAGCTTTGCCTTGGGTTTGTAAGCTCAAGAAGGATTCAAGTACTCCCTTGGATTTTTAATTCCTTGCAATTTCAATCAAGCTTTTGGATTCTCCATTTAATTTCTAGTAAGCTTTCTTTTAATTTCATGCTTTGTTCTTCATTTGTTTTATGCTTTTTGCCTTAGGTATTAGAATTTGTGCTTGATCTTGTGAATTGGCTATGAATCCTAGTTGAGTGACACATCTAGATCATAGATCAAGTCCTTGATTCGTTTAATTTCAAGTAATTTCATATGTTTCATGCATTTTTCTTCATTTCATGCTTTCAGCCTTAGCACCTTGAATTCATGATGAAACTTATGGTTTGGATATGAATTATAGATGAGTGACACATCTAGATTGTAGATCGGGTCTTGGATCGTCTTGATTTTAAGTTTTTCATATGCTTTATTTTAAATCTTATTTTTATGCCTTGTTTCATGCTTAAATCCTAGATCTACTCTTTGTTGCTTGTTATTTTTCTTAAAGTTTTAAACTTTTTCATCTATTTTCATTGCTTTATCCATTCATGCTTTCAATTTTAGTCAATTTGCTTTATTTGAGTTTTTATGCATAGTTGTACCTTGTGCTCGCATGCTTGTACTCGGTGAAACATTGCATTTTCTTGCTTATTTTCATTATTGCTTTGCATTTTCAATTAAGGCACATGACCGAGGCATCCTACCCACTTGCAATTTCAATTCCTAGTTTAGTTTAGCTATTTTAATTGCTTTATTTTCATTTTCCCTTTTATTTTTAAAGCTCGAAACACTTTGAATTCTACAAACTAATCGAATTCCGATAATACCAAGCCATGAACCCGTTGATTCATTTCAACAGAGTGATTATCATAATTGCATGTACTTGAATAAGTTTCAGTTTTGATATCTCTTTGAAATCGCTGTGTTGACTTTGAACATGACGTTAAGCCACAAAAAAACCCAATTTTCGGCCATATTCATATATTTTAGCCACTATAAATTCCGAATGAACCAATCATAGCCAAATTATCCATGCCTATAACATGAGTGATTTTTTTGAGTCGACCCCTACAACCCATTAAAAGCGTGGGGTAGGAGTTCGTTATTTTTATTGGTTATTAGAGTTTTGGAATTTTTATTAGAAATTTATGATTTTATGAATTTATGTAATTAAGGACCACCATCCGGAAAAAAAAAAGAGAAGTAAAGAAAAAAAAAGGAAAAAAGAAAAAGATCCCATGAAAAGAGAAAAGGGACAAAATAAAAAAAAGAAGAAAAAAAATGGTGAGTCTAGTTGGATCGTGTTATGTAATTGCCTACGCGCTAATAAGGCTTACGTTTTATTGTTTATTTTCTTATGAAGCCTAATGTTTAAGAGGCAAGAGTTGTGTTTGAAAAAGAAGCATATTATGAGCTTCTATAGTGTTTAAGTGGTTCGAGAAAAAGTCGGTTAGAGTTACGAGTTTAGAAATAGCCTATGTATAAAGGCTACGTTATGAGTGTTTAGTGAGGTTTTTATTTTTGATGAGGTGTAGCACATTGCTTCGTGATTAGAATAGTTTGGTGAGTTATTAATCATGTTAGATCATGAGTCAGCCACACGACTTATATATTCCATACCCGTCCAAACATCCTTACATTTCAACCCATAAAGACCTGTACCGATTCTTAGTTTTGACAACACATTTAATTTTCGATTAAAAAGAGATTGGTTTTACGTACTTATTCATTGTGCTTGTATTTGTATGATTTTGAGTGTATACACGTCCCATGCAGAAAATTCTTGAGTGCTTTGAACGAACACCCATATATATTTCCCTTTTGAGAGGATGCATGAATTTTGATTTTGGAGCGACAATGTAATACGGGTGGAGTGTTTGAAGTTGCGTGACTTGTATCTATATTTTCGAAATTATGTATATAGCACGACACGACTAATTGCTTGGACTGAATTTCATTCTTGTTATACTTTGAAACTATCATTTGTTCGAGGACGAACAAACCAATAAAGCGTGGGGTAGTTGATTAACATGAATTTGTCTTGATTTTAGTTAGTATTTTAGTTCGTTTTTATTATTGTTTTCGGTGAAAGTTGGATAGAGTAAGCTTATTTTCGTATTTTCTTATCTCCAACTTGTTTTATCGTATTTTAATTATAATTAATTAATATTATGTTTATTTTAGGTATTTTGAAGTGTTTTGGCCTGAAGATAGTCGAGGATGGGCAAGCGAGTAGAGTTTCAGCGAAAACGGGCCGCGATTTGAAGAATGTGAAGCTGCCGACTTTCTATAACAGTTTTCCGTCTGAAACCGTTATAGTATCCCTGGCCGACCAGCCCTGCCGAGTCCTGCCAAGCGCTGCGCACACCTGCCGACTGTGCCTGCGTCAGTCCACCCACATCGACCAATTTACGTCGGCCGATGAGAGAACCGTTATAGTAGCCCTGATCGACGCCAATGCCCACGAACTCTCTGTTGCGTCGATCTTAAACGCGTCGGTCAACGCCCGGTCGACGTGACTGCCCAGAAAATGCATTTTTAAGGGTTTCTTACTTCCCAAGACTTCCCAAAACTATAAATACCCTATGTATTTCATTTTTTTACATACATTATCATATTTCTAGGGTTTGTAAGGCCTCTTAGGGGCTGAAAACCCCAACGAGTGCCGTTTAATTTCGTAGTTGCTTCTCATAATTTCTTAGTTTTAAGTTCTTAGTTTTAGATTAGTTCTTTGATAGTTTAGATAATTTAGATTCAAGATTCGCTTCCAGAAAGCTGCAACTTTCCTCTCGTTTAATTAGTAAGTCTTTAATTCCTTTCGTTTAATTTATCTTAATTAATTACTATGCTTTTAATTTCTTGCTTGAATTAGAATAATCAAAACCCCAATAAACAAACCTCCCCATGTATGATGATGAATTGTATAATATTATTGGTGATGATGATGTTGGGATTATTATGTTGAGATTGATGAAATTGCTTGGTTAGATTTAACGGGTCTAGAGCTTAGAATTGTCGTGAACCATCAATTGGGATTTTCCCAAGAGATCGTGGAAACAATTCGAAGCTCTAGAACCCTTGATTCATAAAAATTTTCAAAAAACCTTGAATTTTATTATTCTTCATTTGAATTAAATTCTTGATTTTATGTGTTTAGATTTGAATTTTATTTTATTCTCTTATTCGTGAACAAAAAACACAAAAGGAACTTCCAAGCCTAGTTTTCCTTTGAGATCGACACGAGTCAACTTACCCACCTACGAGTGATCCCGTTCTCTTGCGGGCGAAATTTTTGAAACTGACAACTTTAAATAAAAATAGGTGCCGAGTCAATGGTGGGAGAGGGTAACCCTTGTACGGGGGCACCTCTCTCGTAGTGGAGTTTTTGTTTTTGTGGACTGACGCTTCTATTAGATCGGCGATGGTGTCTATGTATTTTTCGGGAGAAGGTAACCCTTGACCGGGGGGCACTTCTCTCGTGTTTATCTTGGTGATGTACCCTTTTGGGGGTATTTTTTGTAATATATAATAAATAAAGTTTGGCGAGCTATCTTGATGATTTTCTATGGTTAAGTGGTTGTGATGTTTTACTTGTGATTGGAAGGAATATATCTGACTTACATGTTTTCCTCATGTTCTTATGGATGGTTGTTTTTCCTGAATGTTGGTTGATTGTAGTGTTTATGGGTTATGGTTTGATTATTTTTAGGATCTTGCGATTTCGCGGGATCTATATTAGCTAAAGAGTTTGTTGCATATACGGTTTGTGGTTTTTACATAACTTTTAGGTGCAGGATTGTAAATGATTGGGAATTGATAAGCTATGCATATATCGAATAAAATCGAAAATGTTTGCAGGGATGATAGACAGGTTGCGAGCATGAATACAAGTCTTTCAAACAGTTTTTTCAGAAGAAGGAGGTGCTAGGTTTCCGGTGGTGCTGGTACTTGGCTCAGGAATCAGGTCTTCCAGAGGCGCCTCTATCTCGAAAGATAACTTGGTAGATAGGATAGCTTGACTCTGGCACGATAACCACCACTCATCATCTATTGGCTGTTTCCAATCACCTTTGAAGGTGCTGAAAGGGGATAGTTTGTTAATGATGGCTGGAACGTCGGGGTTGTAAGTGACGTTCAGTGCTGCGACCTGCTCTTTGATCATTCCAGCAGCTGTGAAGAGCCATTCTTGGGCACCGGCAGCCATCGTACCAAAGTAGATGGAGGACTTCTCGTACGCCTCCACTAGTTCCTTTCGGTAGGCGTCAATGAACTTCCTGCCTACCACGCTTGTAAGGAAGGTCCGCCGACCTTCAGCCATGCCCTGCTCATGCCCTGCTTGATTCTGTTCTTGAAGTTTTTGATTTTGCAGTTTGAGCTCCCTAGCCTGTTTCTGTGCGTCCTTGAGCTCGTTGCCTGTGCGAACTGCCTCGTCCTTCAGGCTGTTCACCTGGCTTTTCAGAACCAATATTTATTCCTTGCGAGCCTTCAATAATTTGATCGCACCATCCAACTCTCCTTGAGTCAATGATATCTGCCGCATTTGTTGTTCGGTTTGTGCGGTCAGCTTGTCGCACGTCTTTTGGAGTTCACTCTCCATTGATCGAGCCATTAATTCCTCAGAAATCTTGGACACCAGGGGGTTCAGATGCACCATAACATTTTATAAGAATTTTCAAGTGTAAATTGTGTTAAAGGGAAGGATTTTTTCGGAGTCTACCTGTTTGGTTATGTTCTCATTAAGGAAGTCCTTGATCTCCTTAGCGTTGTCACACTGAGCCAGTCCTTTGCTCAGGTCAGGCGAGCTGGTGGGGGTCATGGCATGAGTCTTGTGGAGGCGGTGATGTTTTTGTTCCGTTGGACTTGGGCTCTTAGCAGCCGGTTTCAGGGGGCGTTTCCCCTTGGACTTTTGAGATCTCTTTATTAGCTGAATATCTTCCATATCTTCATCTTCCGCCCCTATCCCAAAGGCCTGACTCAGTGCCTCATCTACGTCGATCGGAGAAGGCACTGGGGCTGCTTCGGGTTGTGGAGAAGGCTATTCCTTGGCTGTCTCGGAGCGTGATGCGGTATTGCTATTGATGAACATAACTGTAGTGGCAATAAAAGGTGTTATTATTCAGTTTTGACAGTGGGGATTGAGGTAGAATTATAAGACTTGGGAAACCTACCAAACTTGGACTTGGTAAGGGCAAGATCTGGTTCGACTAGGCAAGAGTCGATGCCCATATACCGGAACACATCAGATAGGCTGGTAAGCAACACCACGTCAAATGGGCGCTTGCTCCATTCCGCGAGCTGATCACAGTATTTTGTATATAGAGCGGAGAGATATTTGGGGCTGGGAGTAGTGGACTGTTTTGGAGTATGATATTGTAGCTCGGTCATAAAAGGACATTCCTCGGTATTGTGTATAGAGAAAAAATTCCTCTTCCACTCGGGCACTTTATTTGGAGGATTCACTAAGAAGCGGGCTCTTCCAGTGGAAAAAATGGCTCTGGTATTTTATTTGAAAACAAAAATGGAAAAAATATGGTTCGGGCTGCGTCTTATAATATTTACATAATATTACATAGCTCGCTAGTATTTCATGGAGTTAGGGGTCAGTTGTAAGAGGGGTATTTTGTACAAGAGGGAGGTTTTAATATAAAAAGGGTGTGGGAGAAATCTAAGGCCTGCCCTAAATAGTGCGTCAAAGAAGGTAATATGACCTGGGGAAGGTTTCTGGGGGTCTAGGTGAAGGATGTCAGGCAGGACCATTTTCGCAGTCTTGGGAAGGTTAAGGATTGGTTTAAATTCTTCTAATTTCTCCAGTTCGGGAAGTAACAAGTAATTATCTTTAATTTTCCTGGTGACAAGGGATGAGGAAGGCAGGTCGGTGGCATTTACGGAGCGAGCTACGGTTACTAGATTTTCCATAAAATGTTCGCAAGATGATGGGTTGCTGGGTTTTCGCAAAAGAACGCCCTCTGGAATATGTACAAGGGCTAGGGAGGCAGGAGAAGGATCTTCGGGTATGTTTTCCAATAGTGCTCGAGCCTCAATATGGGCTCTGGTTTCAGCTTCTTTTTCCGACCAACTGACATCGCCTTCAGGCTCGTCACGAAGGCCGGCGAGTGGAGATGGGGGTTGTTTTCGTCTTCTCTTAAGGATGTAAGGTTTATTGGTAGGGTTTGAATCGGGGGAGAGGCTCGAATTTTGGGAGTTGGGGTTAGAGGATGCTAATTTCACCATTAATTAAGAAGTACAGGGGAAGGGAACATCGCAAAAATACGATAACTCAGCAGATGCAATACATTTATGATAGCGGAATTAAATTATTGAAAGGATGAAGGATCTGGGGGACTTACACATTTTCGTAGTGCTGGAGGTCGGTGTAGAGTGGTGCGTTGTTGATAAACTTCTAAAAATATGATGGATGGTGAGGTTTTTTTGCAGAGCGAAAATGGTGGTAGTTTGCTTGAGATTTCTGAAAAGTGATAAGTGGGGAAGGTGAAGTGGTTTTTGTGTGTTGGGCGGCGAGAAAGCTGATGGGACAGATTGGAGCGGGAGTTGGTAGGGTTTCTTTTGGGAATGTTTTGGGCCTTTTATTTTGGGCCCACTGGGTTTATTATACTACGAGAAAAGGGGGAAGTGACACGTGCCCGACACGGTGTCAGGCTACATTTAATGAAGCTTAAAAGAGATGGGATGGGTGGAGGAAGGCGTGTTTTGACTTTTGGGGCTGTTTATGATTACGATTTTTAAATTGTTGAGTTCGGATGTAACCACAGGTCGTGGTAAGGGATTTATGGTTTTAGGTTGCCAGAAGTGGTATCTGGGTATTCGACCTGGGGACTTATAGATCTTTTCTTCAGAAGGGAGTATTCATCCTAGAGGATGAGCGAGCTCGGTAAGCTTATCTTTTTAGAGGTTGCGGGCTTGCCTGATGAATTTTTATGGTATGATTAATATTAAAGCTCGGTATATCAGGCTGGATGAGTCTACAGTATGGCTCGGTAGAGTGGTAAGGTGGTTTGTGCATGTTGTGTGTTTTATTTGTTAATGATTGCTCTTTTAACATTTTATTTTACATGTCCTACCTGATTTCGTGTTTCAATCAACTAGAACATGGGGGACTAGATGAGATGGACCAAAATGTCCATACGTAATATTATTTGTGTGGGTATTTGTGGTAAGCGACCTCATTTCCTGGAAAGGGTGTTTCTTCTGGGAGGTGAGCGAGCTGAATGGTTTCTGTGGAGAAGTGGGCAAGCTGGTTGGTAGAGTAGCAACCTGGAGTATGAGGATGAGTTCTCATATAGGGTCGCGATCTCTTATGTTTTGTGTAGAGTGCTTGAGTTCGGTTATGGGCTTTTGTGAGTATCGAGCCCACATGCTTAATATGGATAGTTTATGGGGTCCTGGCGGACTATATGGAGGGAATAACAGGCCCAGGCCTATTATGGTAAGAGATCTATTATTCATGGGAACTTAGCATACAGGAGGAATCCTAATTCTGAGTCGGTTGTAGTGTTGTGGTATTTATGGAATTGTGATGGGAGAAGGAAACCCTTGGCTTGGGGAATACTTCTCTTGTCTCTATAAAAGGAGGTGCATACCTCTCATTATTTTTATCTTATCTTGTCTTTTAATATAGTGTGAGCGTTTTGAACTACCACTTGCTTTTGACTTAAGCATCGGAGGACCTTCGCGGGTTCGAAATCCGACCCGCTTGGAGGTGCTGTTTTGCAGGACCAGCTAGATTGCCAGGAGTATCATTCGGAGGCTTAGCAGATCGCTGTGACGTGTTTGGAAGCTGTTTCAGGTCGCTGATCTCATATTTGAGGTTAGTACTCCATATTCTTAGTAACCAAACGTTTTGGATTTATCAATTATTTAATATATCATTGGATAAAATAAAAAATGTCCTTCCCAATTCTATATTTAATTTATAGAGTTTTTACTCTAAGAACATCAACATTATAATTTATAATTAAGCAACTTATGTTATTTCCATAAACATATGTTGATCGAACTCGAACAATGGTATATATTAGGGTGTTAGATCCTTTTTCATCTCAAATTTAGGATACAACGAAATGACTATTAAGGATGCAAAACTTTGACATGAACACGGGGACACGACATGAACACGGGGACACGAAGGTCTTAAGACTCGATCCTGTCGGCTGCCGCGAGGTGTTAGTTAATCCCGGCACAAGGGTCATAATCGCCATGGATGATTTGAAATTTAAGGTAAGCTCACCAATTTCATTGACTCAAGTACAATTATTGGAATATATGATTTATTTTGGCAGTATCCGACCCGTCCGACCATCACAACTATAAACGAATAATAATACAAGAATAAGAAAAATTATTCTTATTTAAACATAAAATTAAGTAGAATTCATAAAAAAAAAAAATAATAATACCATGAATATATGGAATTAAGATTATTATAGTTGTGCAGTTTTGGTAAAAATAAATAAATGTTATTAATTGATAAAAAAGAACAAATGTAACTAAAAAGAGAAAAAATGAAAACGTTGAACTAAAAAAAAGCGGAGGGAAAATATGGGAGGAAAATTAGGCGCTAAGACTTATTTTTTAGGGATCAATTTCCACTCTCAACACGATCTCTTATAAATTCCCTTTGGCTTTCATCACAAGCCCATTTATCATTCTCATATCTACCATCTACATTCTTCTTTATCTCCATGGCTACAGTACGACGTGGACTTCGTGACTCAAGTGAGAAACATTTTTTATTTTGTAATGAGTGTGTTATGTAGAAAGTGATTAGGATATTGAGTGCTTCATCTTGCAATTCTCACTATAAATATACATATTTCTTTTAATGTTTTGTTCTTCATTAGTTATTTTTCTAACGTGATTTGTGATCCGGATATTTGCCCCTTTTTTTCAAATGATTTTCTCGTGGTTTAGTTGTTCATGCTAACTATCATATAACTCTGTTAGAGTTCTAATACATGTATATATTAAAGTCATTCACCGGTGTGTGGAAAAACTCGTAAAGATGGTCGTATAATATTTTTTGCATAAAACATTGTAATATATATATATATATATGTTTATGGTATCACCGTACGAGTTAATATGCAGAATATTTGTCATCTTACATTTTGTATGACACGAAAAAATTGAATATACACATAAATTTTCAAAAAGAAAAAGAAAAACCCTCTGGTTAGAGTATAGAACAACATCCCCATCTCACTTGGTTCATAATCAGTATATTAAGGTTTCAAGAAGTCTAATTATTGTATAGTACGTATAAGACAAAGAAGCATACCCCAGTCAATGGTGAACATCACTAAATGTAGAAAAAAATACTTAGAGAAACTAAAATCATGAGAAACAACATTATTTTTTTAGTATTTAAATAACAAGGTGAGGAGAGGAGGGAACTTTAATTTCTCAGCTTGTAGCTCATATATATATCATTACACTCAGGCTTTTGTTAAGTCAGCCGGAGTAAAGGGTTAAATCTCATCATTAATTAGGAGTATATTGTATTCTTTTATTGGAGGAAAATCATGTCAACTATGCTTCATTTTTAAAATATATTTAGGATTTAATTTTTCTTTAATGTGAAACACATCGGACCAACAGCATTGAAAGAGCATTACGGGAACAAATATATTAAATTCATTCTCCCAGTCTTGCCCGGATCAAGTGTAAGTTTCCTAATAATTATATTGGAGAAAATTTACATGGAGAGGGTATTGTATTATAGTATATTAGTAAGGTTGTCAATATTATAAATTACAAAATGATTATTTTGGTTGCTTTAAAGTGTAAACTATGTACTAAGTTCTATATAATTTATAACTCAAAAGCAAGTGGATATTTGAAAATTTTATTGGAGTAATGAAAGTGAATCCTATATAGACTATATTTAAAATTTACATAAAACCATTGAGGTTTGATTCTGTCTTAAATTTATGGGGTAGATGTAAGGGGTTGTTTGAAGTTCTTTGCTTATGAATTGTGGCTAGCACTTATTTATTGTCTAATGGTCTTTGTTATTTTGTGATAGTGATATATATATATATATATATATATATATGTGTGTGTGTGTGTGTGTGTGTGTGTATGTGTGTGTGTGTGTGTGTTCCTGGAAATGAAATGCAACTATATGTACGTTGGTATATAAATTTATCAGGGTTACTTATGTGCCAGTTATCAAACTCTACTTGGTGTATACTGATATGAATGCTCCCATTTTATCCCTTGTCCATAGACATATTCCTTATTTCTAAATTTTCATCTACTTTGATTTTGCTAATTTATTGAAATATTTTTTTATTTTAATTTTTCAATTTATTAGTAAAAGAGTTAAAACTCTTTGTGCTTTTTTATAGTTATTTTTTAAATAATTTTCTATATTTTTAAATTGAATATGCATCCAACATTTGATAAATTAGAGGAAATATATTTGAAATCATATAGGATTCCATAAGAGCATGATTAAAAAAAAAGACAGCTTGTGATTTAATGACAACGCATGTGAGTTATGATATAATGAGCTAAAAACAAACCAGCTGGTGGTGTTTCTTGCTGTGGGCACAGCTATGAGTCTGTGACACGTCTCCGGAACCTATTTTCTTTCAACTATGTTTTGTTTCGTAAGCTGAAATTTGGATTTGCTGCCTTTATAGACAATATAATCCAATCTTCATCGATTATCGTTACTTCATGTCTCCATCCCCACTCTCTCTCATATATATATATATATGTATGTATGTATGGTCATACATACATTACAATTGAGCTAAAAATAAACCTTCAACCATTCCCAATGTACGATGTATATTACCTTATTAGGGATTCATTAAAGATAGGATTAGGTTAGTGGCTATTTTTTTGTAGATGTATGATTTTGAAAAATGATGTTGAGTTTCATGATAACTATCACCAGACTTAACATCCACTAGTTTGAGAAATACGAATTTGTAACACAACAGATGTTGAGATTGATATTACAACACCAATTTTAACATCAACCAGAGTACGAATTTAAATAGCAGCGGAATAAACAATAGAAAGAACACACCAATTAAACATTTAGCCCGTAAGTAAATATACTTACAGACTTGGGTATACAAACCCGAAAACTATATTACTTAATCCTTCAAGATCAATTACAAAATATCTAATTAATATATGAAAAACAAATGTATCAACACTTGATACAAAAATACTTGTTGCTACGTTTGAGATGATCTTCTCTGTTGGTTACTCAACGTTGAAGATCTCTTGATTCTTAACTGTAGCTCCAAGTAGACTCAATGCTTTGTGTTCTATTTGTGAAATCATCGATTGCTCTCTACGATTTCTCCTCTTCTCCGTACGTCTCTATGTCTTGCGTCTTGATCTTCTGCTATATATAATTAAGACTTCTAGACTTGAAGGACAAGTTAGAGGTAACCTAAGAAATTAAATAATGTCCTAATCTCCACTTAGGAAATAAATTTATAGTCCTAAAATATTTTGACCCCAAGAAAGGCAAATAACCAAAAATGAAAAAGTGTCAAGAATAAAATTCTCAACAGTTGCGTAGACCATATTGTGATTTTTATTTAATTTTATTTTTTAATCAAAACAAATTTCTAACTTTTCCTATGGCTTTTTGTAAAACTCAAAATTAATTAAAGAGCTAGATTTTTGCTTTATACATTTATTTATAGAAATCTTCTACTACCTTAGTCCCTTCCATCAACTTATTTATAAAAAAAATGGAAAGAAAAATAAATGACATTTCTCTAATTTTACATGTTTCTTAATTAATTTAAATTTTTTATTCTTTTAAAAAATCATTAATATAAACATTTGATATCAATAAATATAACATTAAATATTATTCTCAATTTTTGTAAAAATGTCAGTATAATTTTAAATTGGATATATAAACCTCAAGATTTTGTTTTTATTTTTTTTTTAATTTTTGAAGACTTTTGACTTTATTTTTTCGTCTTCTGTATAGCCCAAGTGCATATATTATAAGGGTTTCTAAAAGTATTTCCCCTTCATTCTATCAATGCACGCTTGCAAGCACCTTTACATATAACAGGCTATATGGAGTTTTATTTGGCCAAATCACATCTTGGTGATCAATATATTTTCAATTGGTAAGCATTAATGATGGGATAGATAATATGACTTTACTGTATAACATTTTCCTTTTGTTTTTACAATTTATGAATACTTATGGCACGTCATGTGTTATAATGGTATAACTGGTACTAGGTTCAGTTTACTTTTTTTTTTGTACAATTTAAAGTGAAATGCGTGAGGTGATGGTTGTTTGGTTATAGTTTGGCTTTGTGTTTGGGAGAAATAAAATTGCCTATCATAAATTACACCTTTCTCAATAATTCACTCTTTTAGTTTATTAAAAAATTTATCTCAGATTTAGATTCTTTTGACTTTTTAAAAAAATGCTTTTACCTGGTGATTCAGTCAGTTGTAGTTTCATTTAAGTTAGTTCCATGGTTGATGATCACAAATATTTTTATGATGTGAAGGGCTTTAACTACAGTTGTCACACAGTTCATCACATGAATAATTTTCTTCAATTGATTGATATTATGAAGTTGGTTGGTAGTAAATGAAGTTTTGTAGAAATGCAGTTTTTAGATATGATGTTATGTTTTGTGATAAGAGTCACCAGACTTAACATCAACTGAATTTCAGATAGCAGCGGAAATAAAAGTAAAATAAACAAGAATAAATTTCAGTTTATAAGCTAACGAGCTTATAAACCTGGGTGAACAAACCCATAAAATATATTACTTTTCAAAACGTTCAGATCCAAATACGAAATAATAAAAAGTAATACAAGAAAACAATTAGTATCAAAAACTTGATACACAACAAACTCTTCGCTTCCTCGTTAGTCGAATTCTTCCGTTGGTTACGCAACGTTGTAATTCTTCTAATTATCCACCAAAGCTCATAGTCTTCTGTTCTCGTTCTGCTTCAATTATCTAGTCCGTTCTGTTTTTTTGCGTCCCAACTTTCTTTTCTTAAATAAGGACTCCTAGTCTTGTTGAAAAAGTTAATTGAGTATTTTGGAAATTAAATAAAATCCTAGACTCCAACTAAGAAAGATATCTAGAGTCCTAAAATACTAAAGTCCTAAGAAAGGCAAACTACAAACAAGGAAATATTGTTGAAAATAATATTCCCAACAATCTCCCCCTTTTGCCTTTCTGGACAAAAACATCATGACGCATTTCAAAAGTTCAAAAGAGACACACGCAAACTCCCCCTAAGTGTGACTCCCCCTGAATAAGTAGTAAACATACGAAAAACAAAAAATTGTTCAACCAGACAATCTAACAGCAAAACCTAACTACGGAAAGCACTTAAACACCACGATCCTTCTTCGCCCTCCGAGATGACGAAGATGCCCCTTCACCAGTAGCTTTCCTTTTCCTCAGCTTCTTCTTCAAGGTCTTCAGAAACCTGTTTCTGCGTCTTATTCTCTTTTTSCYCTTGTCGCTGGCAGAGCTTGCAGCAACAYAACCACRAGCACCGTCATGACTTTTATCTCCCCCTTTTTGTTCAGAAACCAAAAGGGCTTCAKKCAGGGAACCCCGCAAAGCTATCAGCTGAGCACGCTGACTATCCAGCTGAGCAATCTGAGCATCAAGCAGAGCCACTTGACCARGAACAACAYGGGCCAACAACTGGACCATGGTATCCCCAGTGACAMGARTATCAYAGMRGTCACCAWGGGCATCACCAACTTGAAGTGYAGCAATCCAGGGCAGGTCAACAATGCGGGCTCCAGAGAGATGCTGGCTTCTCAAGGTGAACCACTCCGCCTCACCYGTGAGGATATCATTCTCAYTAGGGGTGAACCCCTGACTCTCRAGGATGRTGTAAATCAAAGAGGGAAAGCATAAAGATGAAGAAGATTTCGAGGAAGCAAACCTTGTGACCATGTCAAATACAAGCTGGCRGAAATCAAACTGGAGCCCATTCCCTATTTTGTACAAGAACTGAGCCTGAGGCCTGGTCAATAKGGTCGAGTTCTTTGAAGGAACCCAATTGAAAACCTCCAATTTGTGCAGGACCGAGTACAGGMATGTCAAGCGCGTGCTGGGTAATTGCTCTKGCCAAGTGGTGAGCAGTCCGCCCGACAAAAAACCAATGACCTCATCCATGTCATCAACAGTAGAGTCCTCACGACAATCATCAAAKCCARACGCTGAATTGATRAATGRAGGGGTGAACGCATAAATCMGTCCACGYACAAACACCTTCCCAAAATTAACAGATGWAGCCTCAGCAATTGACGYCAGGAGATTASAGTAGAATTCCACCACAACATCTCGAACAAACYGCATGGCACTGGAGACTGTCGAGTACAGGCCCTTGTGCTCAAGGAAGGCAACCAGATTTTGACGCTTGAATAGTTCAACAGGGACTCTTCGTTCATCAATCATGCCACGGGACTTAAAAATCGAGAAAAACTCCTCAGCCTGGGAAGATAAAAATTTGGCAGAAAAAGGAACAATATCTTCTATTTCCACCTCATCAGAGACAGGTGCTTCATCATCTTCAACAGGTAAAGACTCAGTGTCTAGAGGAGCAGAGGCATTCTCCGTACATGAAAGAGAGTGGGAAGGAGAAACGGCAACAGGGATTGGAGATGTTGCTTCAGGTGACATGTCACCAGTCCCAACATCAGCCTGCTGAACTTCATCAACAGCCACAGCCATGGAATTCCTTATTGCTTTCTTTTTAGCGGCCTTCACAAAATTTAGCAGGTGCACAAGGGGAATTTCATCAGAATCATCAGGGGATCGTTCAAGATCAGCATCAAATATTGGAGAAGTCGGAGGAGTGGAAATGACAGGAGGTTCATGAACAACAGGTTTAGCCGAACTCGATACTTCACCAGTGAAGAAATCCACTATCTCATACGGATCGCTTGAGTATTCAGTCGCCGTGGAGCCTGGAGAAACTTTTATCGACGCTGGAGGGTTCTTCTTCTCTCTAAGAGAAACTGTCTGCTTCAGGCGTCCACGCCCCTTTTTGGGAGCACTATGAACAATTGAGGCCGGCGGAGCAGAAATGGCAGCCGGAGGCACGTACTCTTCATCATCGGAATCTGTGGCTGCAGTAACATTCTCAACAAGATTCATATGCTCTATCGAAATAAAACGACGTGGCCCGGCACGGCTCTTGGGAACGCCGGAGGAACAATCCCCGGAGGAATATTTCTTAATCGCCGTGATCGCTTCAAAGTGGGGTCACCGGAGCGTCCAAAAATTTCGGCAATAAGATGAAGGTCAGGAGGATTGTCGACGTCAATTTCATTGCCCTGCTGACCGGGAATCACTTGGGCCACAGGTGCGGCGTCAGATGGTGCAGTGACCGGAGTTATGTCAAGAGGGGTTGTCGGAACTGAACCACTGGGTTCTGACACAATTGGTGACGGGTGTCGTGCGAACGCAACACCTATCTCCTTGCGAATGTCCAGCCCCCCAAATCTGGGCATGGGTGGAATGGCCTGTTCATCGGAGCATGCAACCCCTGCTGGAAGAGTAGGAAGCCTAGAATCTGAGGGTGACTTTGACATCCTGCAATTCTCAACACAAAACTCAACAGAGACCATTTAAGACCTAAATAATGTAAGGAATTTGAGTTTGAGAAGGAAATTGAAAATTCAGGGGAGAGAGAGTTGAGGTGGGCCAAAACGGTAAGAAAATCAGCTTTTTAAAGAAAAAAAAACTTACCGTTGGGGAGAAGAGAGAGAAACTGAGAAGATAAGAAAAAAAAGATTTACACAATCTCCCACTAAAAAAAACTTACTTAAAAAAAAATACCAATCTGAAAGATCGGCCCACTAACCCTTAGCAAATGCCACTACACTTCAAGCCCACCAGCAGGAGGCCCATTAAAACAAAAAGACAGTAAACCTTAAAAAAAATCCTAAGGAATGAACCATCACCATAYAAATACAAAGCACACATATTATGAGAGAATAAGAGGAATTTAGTCTCATATTACCTCCTCAGCACTGCCGATCATAGCTCCACTGGAACAGTCAAATACCCACATTCTCAACTAGAATTYAGAGACGTCAGAATAGGAATTGAATAAGGGAAACAGAACATTCAGCACTAAGGCAAATTCACAAAAAATGAATGTCTTAATTTATGCCTAAAAACATGACCTAAAAGGAAAGAAAAAACACACAAATTTTCAGAGATTTTGATCAGTGTTGTTTTTTATGACTGATGACATCAGACCTAACACTTACAAATGGTGAAGTCAATGAAAAACAAACCCCTTAACCCGAGTTAATGACAACGTCAAAATCGCTCAATAAGGTGAAGTAAAAAGATCAGACCTTTAGTCTAGATTATCTTCATCTTTTTAAGATAAGAAGAGAATTATTGCATCTTTAGCAATTGCTGATTTCACCTTTTGTTTTTGGACCTGGGAGAAAAAATTGTTTCTGCGGGAGAGTTTCACAATCACCAAATCGAGGGTGTTAGTTCGTTTGTCAACAGTTTTATTACAACACGTAATCTTATTTCTCTTTAAGTTCAGACTCAATGCATTCATATGAAGTAGGAAAAATAAAAAAAAAATGCATGCAAGATATACAGATGTTATGACTGATGATAACTATGGGTGTCATAACATCAAACCCAACACGAACTAGACTATGCACATACCAAGATCTCTTCTCAGTCGAGAGAAGGTCTCTAGGTCTAATGCTTTTGTGAATATGTCTGCGAGCTGGTATTCTTTTCCCACATGTTCAAGACTTATTATCTTTCTCTCAACTAAGTCTCGGATGAAATGATACCTGATGTCAATATGCTTTATACGAGAGTGCTGAACTGGATTTTTTGAGATGTCAATTGCACTCGTATTGTCACATAGTACGGTCAGAATATTGCTATGGAGACCGTAGTCTTCAATCATCTGGTTCATCCAGAGGAGCTGCGTACAAGCATTCCCTGCCGCAATGTATTCGGCCTCGGCTGTAGACAAAGAAATACAGTTTTGTTTCTTGCTATACCACGAAACTAAATTACTCCCCAAAAAGAAACAACCTCCTGTGGTACTTTTCCTATCAACTACGTCTCCAGCCCAGTCTGAGTCCGTATACCCTACCAATTCAGTGCATGTTTCTTTGGTGTACCACAACCCTAACTCACTTGTTCCTCCCACATAACGAATTATTCTRTTAACATATTTCATATGTGAGTCCTTAGGGTTGGCCTGGTACCTTGCACATAAGCAAACAGCATACATGATGTCGGGTCTGCTGGCAGTTAGATAAAGAAGACTACCAATCATACTTCTATAAAGGGTGTTGTCAACACCAGACCCAACATCATATCTCGAAATTTTCTTATCCTTACCCAGAGGCGTTTTCTTAGGTTTTTCTCCTTCTAGACCAAACTTGACCAGATTATTCGCATATTTGGTCTGTGACAGAAAAATTCCATCATCAAGTTGTTTTATTTGAAGTCCAAGAAAATACGAAAGATCACCTTGCATACTCATCTCAAAGGTGTCTGACATCTGAACAACAAAATCCTTCACCATCTGTTCATTAGTCGAACCAAAGATAATATCATCCACATAAATTTAGACTATAAGAATGTGTTTATGGTATTTGAGAAGAAATAAGGTCTTGTCAACCTCACCTCGTTTAAAATTTAAAAACAGTAGATGTTGAGTTAGCCTCTCATACAAAGCTCTCGGAGCTTATTTTAAACTATCACAAGGCCTTTTTAAGTTTTAAAACAAAATTTGGTTTGTAGGGATCCACAAACCCTTTTGGTTACTCAACATATACCTCCTCACTCAAAACACCATTCAAGAAAGCACTCTTAATGTCCATTTGATGTAGTGGAATTTTTAAATGACAAGCCACAGCAAGAAGTAATCTTACCGATTCTATACGTGCTACCGGTGCAAAAGTTTCGTCAAAGTCAACACCCTCAATTTGGGTGTATCCTTGCCCAACTAACCTTGCTTTGTTTCGAATGATGTTCCCGGCTTCATCCGTTTTATTCTTGAAAATCCACTTAGTTCCAGTTACATGAGTATTCTCCGGG
>BMAC01000428.1:1024246-1038254 GCA_014905375.1 Phtheirospermum japonicum | reverse complement strand
ATCATAAGAGCTTTTACTTTCAGAACCTGATTTCCCCACTTGGAAAATAGTTCATCATACTCCACGCACAATTTTCTGTATTCATCTCTTGTATTATCAACTTCAGCATTCAGACACAGGGTGTTGGAATTGATGTTGCAAACTCGAAAGTCGTCATCCCAGGCAACATGAGCAAAAAGAGCAGGTACTGACTCAGATGAGTCAGAGTCGCTTTCGTCTTTATCAAACTCTTTTGAAATGAGACTCTTCTTCCTCAACGTATTAGCGCATTCATTTTTGTAATGCCCCCATCCTTTGCACTCATGGCATTGGATTTCACTGAGGGGCTTGGATGAGGTTCCAGTTTTTGATTCAGAAGAGGAAGGATGGTAGTTGGTTATCTTTCTTCCAGAGGATCTTGGGGGTGATGTTTCCATCATGGAACTTGAGCCTTTTCCTCCAATGTTGTTCTTTTTCTTCAAAAAGCGATTGAACTTTTGAGTAAGGAGTGAGACGTCTTTCTCTCCAAGTGTGGTTCTTTCAAATTTCTCAAAAAGCTCTTTCCAGTTAGTATCTTCATCTTCATCTTTTGAACTAATATCTGAAGTGAGAGCAAAATTCATTTCCTTGGAATGAAAGTCCATATGCTCCATCTCATACGTTTTGAGTGCACCGACTAAATCATCATAGACTAATTTGTCAGTATCTTTGGATTCCTCAATTGCAACCACCTTCATATTAAACTTCTTTGATATGGATCTGAGAAGTTTTCCAACAAGACGTGCATTTGACATAGGCTCGCCGAGGTTCCCAATTTCACTTGAAATGTCAGAGAGTCTCATCGCATATTCCACAACCGACACTTTGTCACCCATTCTCATGGTTTCGATCGTTGTGGTGAGCATTCTCAGGCGAGATCTCTTCACACTTGCAGTTCCCTCGCATACCCTTTGAAGGGCATCCCATGCTTCTTTAGCAGACTCACAGTTCTTTATCACTTTATAGTAGTTGGCATCAACATAGCTGCACAAGGTATTGATGGTTTTAGAGTTCCAGTTTGAGATGGCTATTTCATTGTCCGTCCAGTCTTCTTCCTTCTTGAACACAGAGTCACCATCGCCATCAGCAGTGATACGAGGTTTCTCGCATCCAACAAGAATGGTTCTCCATGCTCGTTCGTCAATATTTTTGATGTGCCAACGCATCCTCTGTTTCCAGAGGGAGTAGTTCTCACCATTTAGGATTGGGGGTCTCGGATTACCTTGAGCGTCCATCAATTCAAATCTACAAAACAAGGATCGAAATACTTAAGGTTAAGTATCCTGCTCTGGTGCCACTTGAAGTTTTGTAGAAATGCAGTTTTTAGATATGATGTTATGTTTCGTGATAAGAGTCACCAGACTTAACATCAACTGAATTTCAGATAGCAGCAGAAATAAAAGTAAAATAAACAAGAATAAATTTCAGTTTATAAGCTAACGAGCATATAAACCTGGGTGAACAAACCCATAAAATATATTACTTTTCAAAACGTTCAGATCCAAATACGAAATAATAAAAGTAATACAAGAAAACAATTAGTATCAAAAACTTGATACACAACAAACTCTTCACTTCCTCGTTAGTCGAATTCTTCCGTTGGTTACGCAACGTTGTAATTCTTCTAATTATCCACCAAAGTTCAGAGTCTTCTGTTCTCGTTCTGCTTCAATTATCTAGTCCGTTCTGTTTTTTTGCGTCCCAGCTTTCTTTTCTTAAATAAGGACTCCTAGTCTTGTTGAACAAGTTAATTGAGTATTTTAGAAACTAAATAAAATCCTAGACTCCAACTAAGAAAGATATCTAGAGTCCTAAAATACTAAAGTCCTAATAAAGGCAAACTACAAACAAGAAAATATTGTTGAAAATAATATTCCCAACAGTAAATGTTATCAATTTCAGGTTTATTGATTTGTCGTATCACTTCGATGCTAATACTGAATTTATCTGTTGCACCAGACCAAGAAAAATTAATTAATGATGAAACAATAAAGGTGATTATGATTATGATTGATGAAATCATATTAATAATTTACATTGACATGCAACTATGCATATATTTTCTGGTTAACATAAGATGTGTTTGGTCTGTTATTTATAGTTTACTTATGCTAATTGTGAGATATAACTATGAAGTTGACAGTTTTAAATTTATAATGACAAATCCACGAATCTTATTCGAGTTAATCACAGGAAGCGTTTGGATTTTTTTTCCTAGTATTTTCAAATGTTAGTTTTAAGTTTTAACTTCTAATTTTGCTTCATTTAATTATGATTGAAAAGCAGAGGCACGTTAGATTACTAATAATGCTTCTTGTTTGCCTCTTATACACAAATAAAAATACTTTATACAATTTTTCTACCAAACGCTCTCCCCCAACTGGATCTTTTCACCTTCTATTTACAAAAACTATCAACTTCAGATGTTTAACTACTTGCTACTTTTGTTGTAACAAAACACTTCCTACTAAAAGCAGAAGTGATGGTAAACACTCACACAGTGAGCTATTTCCTGAGTCACTGTGGTGGATTTTATATCTATCATGTTATACAAAGTCATATGGAACTCTTTACAACCTTAATTGTTATCAAGTTCAAATCATTATCGAAATGCAACGTGAAGCTCCTATTTCTATGTTTCTTGTTGAAGAGATAGGAACAAAGATATCCATATATACTGTACATTGAAAGGTGACTTTTGTGATTTTACCCCAACCATATTTGCTGATTGACAAGGCAAAGTGAAGAATGTTCCAATTATTCTATATAATTGTAGTTTATATTTGCTTTTGTTTTTTTTTGTTTTTTTTTTGAATAAAATAAAAAAGTGAATGAGATTGTTTTTTTTTAATTAAAAAAAAAGTAAACGTCTTTAGAAAACTTTTAGTAAATAAACACAAAGTGAAGAATCACCAGATGCTAGATATTGCAAAATGAAGATATGTGGCTATTACACTCATGTTTTCTTGTTCACGTGTTTCTTAATTATACAGACTGATTTTTAACCCTTTTTTTTTTTATTCAGCTCCAGACCTAGATATCAAAAGTCAAGGAAGAAGACAAACTCAAGATACAATAAAATTCTCAAGAAATATCTAATGATGACCAAATCAACAATGTCGTCACTGGTTAAATCAAATCGTCTTTTTAATAACTTTTCTTATATTCTTAGAATATTTCTCAGTTCCATCCATTATTTATTATGTTTAAGCAATTCTTCCAAACATTCAGGTCATATATTTATTATGGATTTGATGTAGATACAACACAAAAAAGGGAAGAGGGATAACAAAAGGTATCTCAGTTCGTAAGAAGATAAAGAAGATAGAAAATAGAAAGTTAGACATTACTATTCATTCGCGTCGAAATCAGATAGTAGGGGAGAATGCTGCAGAATTCAAAACTGAGGCCAGTGCTATCCTAAGCAGCATGTGCCCATGTAGTATGCTCGCTAGAAGAAAATTCCAATGGATCGTAAGAAGATGCTATGGCTAGCGATGAAAGTAAGAACTGGAAATATAAATCTATATTTATTATATATATATTTTTTTATTATAGTGTGATGCTAAATATTTTATATGAATGATATTGTAGAAAAAGTTTAATCTTCGAGAGAACGTTGAAATCAAGAAAGTAGTATTTCAACAACTAAATCGCCAATATAGGAGTCTTCGACATAAGCTACATGATCATTATGCAAAGAATAAAGATGCTGAGAAAATATTCGAACAGCCTCCTGATGGAATAACTATGGAAAATTGGCAAGTGTTGATCGACTACTTTGAGAGTGATGAGTTCAAGGTATGCAAGGTTCTAGATATTTAATATACTTCTATTAGGTTTTGCCAAATATTGTACTGCTATAAATAAACTGGAACACAATTGTCACTCTCCATAAATACGTGATTCCCAAAATTTCTCAAACCCTATTTATTAGACATGAACATCACCAGTTATGGGAACAAGTGATTGTTGGCTCCTTGTGCTTGAATGAACACAATAATACAGCTCCATTTTTATGGAAACAAATCTGACAGGTGAGACTGGCAGACAACAGGGTCGCAACTCACTTGCTTTGTATTATTTATTTATTCTTCGTAAAATCTCACATTTAATGCAACATTTTCATATCATACAAATCAAATGAATGAATATAATCTGAATACTCCCACCTCATGTTCAAAAAAGAATCAACTTTCTCCTATCTATTATAACAAAAGGAAAAAATAATAATAAAAGTAGCCGACACCTTTAATCTTTCCAATGGTTTAGGCAGTAAATTTAACATTGCATTAGTGACCCTTATGAAAAAATCATTTACATTTCTTGTCATATATTTAATGTGTATCTCGGTCGGATATGTATGCAGGAAGTTAGTGACCGAAATAAGCGAAATCGAGATAAACTGAAGATGGCTCATACTTGTGGGGCAAAATCTATAGCACAATATTGCTATGAAGAGGTAGGTGATTTCAATAACCTTATAATGTTGTTGTATGATACATACATACATACATAAATACAAATTTTATATGTGAAATGACAGTGTGATCTGGAGACTGGACAAGAGCCAACACGAACATCAACATGGATGAAGACTTGATTTAGCAATAAGAAAAAGGATTGGATTGATGACGCTTCCCGTGAAGCTTATGTAATAATTTACTCCTTTAATCTTTGATTTATATTCTATTCATCATTAAGTTAGAAATACTAAAAACAAATATCTCTAGAAGGCTATTATGAAATTGCAAAATGAAGGAGGTGTAGATACAGAAGGCCATATGAGTGAAGATGAAGTTTTCATAAAGGTGCTTGGACCGTAGAAACCAAGTCGTCTACGTGGTTGTGGGGATGGATTGAAGCCACAATCTAAAAGAGGAGAATCAATTAATCAGGAACTAGCAAAAGATAATGAAGAATTGAGAAAGCAAGCTGATGCAGATAGAGAATGTACGCAATCTCTAATAAGAGAGAACGAAGAGCTTGCTTCGCGCTTAGAGTATTTGGAGTCCCAATTTAGCCAAATCCCCACAATCCTTCAAATCTTAAGTCAATTTATTCAGACTCCACCAAAAAATGTGAGTCATTTTATCTGTATGGTAAATTTAATTTTATTTGCTGCTTGTTTTGTTTTGAGAAGTTTTAGAGAACTAAAACCGCTATTGTTGTTATATAAGTATGTTAAGTCATATATGTTCTAAGAGTACAAGTAAAACAAATAAGGTATAAAAAATGAGAAATTATTAACAAAATTAAATAGGTGACATTATATTAAGTTGTATAAAATTCGCATGTTGACAATAATGAATCAGAGGATATCACTAGTATCCAACTTAATATGTTTTGCCCATGATATAGAATTGTTCTTATCTTTGCTTGGTTCTAGTTTTTGCTGTATTTGTATTGGCTTGAGATGAAGATTTTGGGTGTTGGAGGGGAGGTTTATGGATAATATGCAGATAGTACTATGTCTATTAGTTTCTGGGGATTGTTGTATGTGTTTTTGAGACTCATCCTAGTTTGATAGTAACTTTCTCTTTTTGTTTTTGCTTTTTAATTATTATTATTATTATTTGTTTATTTTTTTTAAATGAACATCTTTATTTCGTATTTTCTTTTCTCTAGTTTTCATAACTTGCATGACCAAATTACAAATATCTACTTTTGATTTTCCTAGTTCGAAATTTTAATCGCCGATGAATTTTTATTCTTTTTTGGAAAAATCTCATTTAATCACCCAAAACCATATGTGCAAAATCCATGTTTACAAAAGTCATAAATAAAAGAAATTTAAGATTCTTTGTGATATGAATAATTTAATGTAATAAAGTGCACATATTTTCTTGGTAGTCCAGTTCAGGCATGTCACGATAAGGCATCTAAGGTAGATTCATTCATCACTCAATGTTCGCTCTTGTTCATGGAAACATAACTTTACGTATAGTTAGTGTTTTGCATGTAATTATGGTATTTTTATTGTATTTTTAATTAGGGTTTACTGTTGTTTATAGTGGTTTTGAGTCGATTCATTAGATTATTAGGTTGTTTTGTCGTTTTATTTTTTTTAACCTTATGTGTACGATACTAATGATGTTTTTTTGATTCTTGGGTTTTTATGTTCAAGATATCTATTTCATAGGTGAAGACATTGAGGCCCTAGTCAGCCCTTAAGCCAAGACGTGTCAGGATGTGCCAAAATCTGCGCCAAGAGCAAGCTCCAAAATAGCGAAACATTCTAGAATGATAGCCTAACTTGCCAAGGCAAGACAAGACTTGCGCAAAGCACGCTGGCGCATGCCAGCGCACGCCAATATCGATGCCAAGGCAAGCCAACAACAGCACCCAGCCTGTGCCCACACCTGTGCTCGCGCCTAGCCTATGCCCACGCCTGTGCTCGCGCCAAGCCACGCCATGCCTTGCCAAGCGACGCCAACACCGACGCCAAGGCAAGCCAGCAGCAGCGCCCAGACTGTGCCCACGCCTGTACTCACGCCAAGCCTCGCCACGCCTCTCCAAGTCACGCCAAACATCAAGCCAAGGGTCATTTCGGGTCAACCTTGGTCAAACACGAGAAATTCAGGTTTTTAAGGCTTATTTAACCCATTTACCTTTAATAAAACCTAGTATAAATAGATAGATCTCTCATTAGCTCAAAAAACAACTCTCGTTCTCCCAACTCATGCATGGGTTTGGGATTGAATTCCTCTCTCTAGTTCTTAGATTTAATTTCAAGCTTTTCCTTGGGTTTATAAACTCAAGAAGAATTCAAGCCATCACTTGAATTTTATTTTGATTGTAATTTCATCAAGTTTGTGTTTCTCTTTCTTAATTCAAGTAAGTTTTCCTTATTTTCTTTCTTGTTCTTCAATTTCAAGCATGTTCATCAATTTATGCATTTTTCTTTAGCTCTTAGATTTATTGTTAGAATTGTGATTTGGTTTACGAAATCTAGGTGAGTGACACACCTTGATCATAGATCGGGTCCTTGATCATTTTTATTTCAAGTATTTCCTATGCTTTATATTGGTTTTTATTTTCATGCATGGTTTTATGTTGAATCCTAGATCTACTCTTTGTTTCTAGTTATTTTTCGAAAAGTCTTTAACTTTCACGTCAACTTTTATTGCTCTTTTTATTGGTGCTTTCGATTTTTGTAGATTCGCATTATTTAAATTTCATGATCATGCATGCATAGTTGTACCTTAGGTTTTCATGCTTGTACTTTGTTGTTTCTTTGCTTTTTATTGCTTATTTTGATTATTGCTTGCAATTTCAATATGACATACGTACGAGGCATCCAAAATACTTGTTTTACTTTTCGTTTATAGTCATAGTCTTTCTTTTATTTTAGTTTTTCCTTTAATTTCACAAGCTAAAAACCCATTGGTCTCAACGAGCACTTGAATTCTGATAATACCAAGCCATATGAACCTCTTATCTGTACTACACCACCAAAACTTATAAAATATTTAGCCACACATCCACAAGACATGGGAGAAATATACTTAAATTTTCCAGATTACATTCATTATTCTAATCTTTTATATGCATTTTTTTCTGCCCCTGACAACATATCTGCGACACATTTTCAAACTCTATAATTACATTTTAGTTGTCTATAGTTACCCGTGCCATTTCCATTCCTTGAGTGAGTTGAAAAAATATCTCATATTACTTGAGTGATTATATGTATCTATTCAGGATATGATTCTTATAATGGATGTTAGTCATTGTAATATTTATATATTTATTTATCTTATCACTTTGAATAAGAACAAGCTTATTTAATTGTTTGTTCATTATTTTCTTTCTTAGCAGGTTTGAAGAGAGACTTTGAAAGAAGTTGAGATGTTGCTATGAAAACCTAGTGAAGATTTGCTTCTTAGTTTTAGATTTTTAGTCATTTATTTTGGTTTGTTCAATACACTTTAGTTTTTTCTAGTTTTGATTGGTGCATTTGTGCTAATGGAACTTTTGATTTCGAGCTGGCTAAGATGATGGATCCTTCGGGGGACTCTGGCTCAGGATGTTTGTTTGTTTTCAATTCATTTGATAAATTATTTAAAATTTTCACTTATTGCTAGAAGACATGAAAGTCGAAGAAAAATAAAGTGGCACTAATATGGCTTCTGTCACAAAAGGGCCGTCTGGTACAATTTTCGTCACAATCTTTTATAGGGGAATAATTTTTTTAAAAGAAATAGGAATCTAATATATAATTATATATTATGATGAATTAATAAAAGTATATTTGTGACGATCAGTAGTTATTTGTTGTGATAAGTCATTTTTATGACCAAAACATATGGTTCCAGTGATAATAATTACGTGCGACTATAATATTGAATTGTGTGACAAATTGTATGAGGTTATAGTGAAAATAATTGTATGTAACTATACTATTGAATTGTATGTGACAAAAGGAATTGCGTTCTAGTGATAATAATTACATGTGACCATACCATTTTATTGCACGTGACTAGAATTAGTTTCTAGTGACAATTATTATATGTTGTTATAACGTCGAGATATTTGTGACTATTGCATTCATTCTAGTGACAAAAATAGATGTGGCAAATCAATTACATTTTAGTGGCAGAACGTGGTCGTCGCTAAAATATCACGTTCTAGTGACGAGCAATATATATGACTAGAGAGTTAGATTTTAGTGACAACATTTAATGCGACTAAAAGAGTGATTCTAGTGGCGATCACATTAGTCATCACAAAAACTTTTAGTCACAGTATTTATAGTCACAACCTAGTAATGACTTATAATATCGTCACTATCATGTTATTGTGACGAAACCTAGATAAATAGTGACGAACATTTTCGTAATTAAATATACTTTTTCTTGTAGTCACAACTCGAGTTTTTTTTTTTTTTTTATCTCTTCTAATCATTATTAAGAAAAATTCAAACCTCTTTATATATACAGAAAAAGAAACATAGATAGATAAATATATGGCTAAATATTCCCGTTATTCTCCGGAAAGAAATTTGAAGTGGCCGGAGTTGAGATAAAGTATCCCTGGGGCTGGGAGTTAGCAGTAGCTTTCAAAATTAATGAAAACAAAGGCATAGAGAAACTTATAAAGTAACACGTACGTATATTAGCATTAATCCAAAGGTAGCTGTGGCCAGCCCCAACTCCTTCATTAAAGCATATATTCCATCATACACCACACACTCATTAAATAAAAATGCCAACCAACTTACAAAGCATACACAACATTAAATACACATCTAAATTATTATAAATTCACCATATATCAACACACGCCTTAAATCTATACTAGTACTACTTTGAGAAATATATTCTACTTCTTTTTCTTCCTCTTCATCAATTTCATAATTTTTACACCAACATTTAATTAATTTAGTTGTTAATGTATAGTAATGAATAATACCACAGAAGAGTTCACATTCCCGGTAATCACTAGCAACAGCGTCGTCCATGTCACTCTCTTGCCTCCTCTCTGGAGAATTTCTTCTATCAACCATTCGGATGGCGATAATTTGGAGCAGCAAAATGGAACTAGGAAAAGAAACATTGTCTCACATGTAAAAGAAAATCACAATTATTTGATGGAAAACAAAAAAGATATTGGAAAATACGAAGATGAAGAAGAGAAGATGGATGTGCTTTGGGAGGATTTTAATGAAGAATTATTATTACAAGGTAGCATTAATAATAATAATATTAACTCTTCTTCTGTGGATCGAAAAATTAGTATTTCTTGTAATTCTGTAATTAATTACAATCATCATCATCATCATTTTAAGGAAGATAATTTCGAAAGTGGTGATGAGGAGTGTAATAATGAATTAAAAATGGAGTGTGGGAGTTTGATGCCTACAAAGAAAAAGAACTTGGAGTTGGTGGGCAAAGCGTTGAAGAAGCTTTTCTTGCTGCAGAATATGGCTACCGTCAAGAATAGAGGTCCCAATTGATTTACCTTTTTCAATCATCGTTTTTCTTTACTCAGTAACTATAATTTGTCATGTAAGATTACAATATATCTATACAAGAGATTTAGTTATGTAACAATCATTTGCTGGGATATAATAAAAACTGAGATAGCATTCGGGATAATTCGAACAATAGTTCTATTAGAAATAAATAGAAAACGAAAAATAAAAATTATTTTCTTACGAATTTTATTGTCCCGTGCTCACGGTTCTATGGCAAGTAATCACCCCAAATACAACAACAATATTAGTTGAATGAGCAATCAGTGTTGGAATTCGTAGAGAAGAACACCATGCTCGTGCAGCGGAAGTTTTAAAATATTTTTAGATCCAACAGATCTATCCTATTAACGAATATATTTATATAATAAATAAACGAGATTAAAACATAAAACCCTTACAGTAAATTCAGGTCCGAGTTCAATACTATGGTATCCACGCGATTAAATCTCCGACTGCAAGATCCAACTCCAATGTATTGCTATCGTGAAGAAAATTAGGAAATCCTACGAAAGCTCAAGAACTCTCTCAATCTCAAGATTATGATTTATTTTTTCTAAAAACTCTCTTGTTTTTTATTATTTACAACTTATGACTTTATGTTATATTTATACTAGGTACATAAGACAACCATAATCCTAAAAAGGGTTGGACTGTCCAAGACATGAGCCCAAAACAATTTTAGCCCAAGTACCTTTATTAATATAACATTGATAATTAAATTCAAATCCAATTTAGTTTAATTAAATAATTTCTATCGAATAGAAATTAACATCATAATTATTAACACTTAAATATTACAATTCTAAATTGAATATTTAATACTTTCTTGATACACTCTTAAATAGGAAAACTAATCGCATAAAGTGTGTCACTATAGGCCTTTATATATGACATCAATCCAATGATGATCCAAACAAAACTCCTAGACGGCTTAGCTGGATAAACTAAATATATAAAGAACATTCATTTGAACTCAGCGAATTACAACCTTTATACAAAGTTTTGGTGAAATTCCTTTCATTTCGAATCACTCGATTAAGCTTAAGATTTATCCAAGTGTCTATCTCAATGGCTTAATCAATTTATCTCATCTTTATTAGTCTACAACTAGACCATACTCAATCACTATATTGAATATGTCTTTTGCATTGGCCAATGACTTTAGTCGATCTAATATAGAGATTATGAGTGATCTCTCTCGAAATTCCAATCGAGAAATAAATTTTTTCTTGGCTCAACTACCACCTTCATTTACATCATGGTGCACCCAACACAAGTTGTATCTACCCCCAAAAGGAGTGCAAGCGTTGGTTATGGTCAAAGTACACCACTCAGCAAATAAGGTGCGTATTGACCTCAAGTCAAAGGATTGTCACAATAATGGAATGACAAAAAAAAAAAATGGGTAGGAGAGAAACTTTCAGCGACAAACTAGTAATAAATGGTGATGACATTTGGTGTCACAACAAGTTTTTATTCGTGGCAACACTATATTTTGTAATTATTTTTTTCCATGAAAAATTGTGACGATATCCAGTGTCACGATAAGTTTCTTTTCATGACAACATCATATTTTGTCAATGCTTCAAGAAAAATTGTGACAACATTTTTGACACTAAAATCTTATTTAGTGATAACAAATATGAATTTTTCATTCACATCAAGATTTAGGGTGTGACTTTCTCAATAACAACTTGATAATAATTTGTGATGACATTTGGTATCACTACATTTTTTTTTTATATAAGTATTATTCAACTTATTATTCATCACTTAATATTTATTTTTCTATGTTTATTTAACTAACTTTATAGTATAACGACTATATTATTATTATATAATATTTCTTAAGTTTCTTGTTTTTAAAATTGATTAAATAAGTTTATGTATTTAAATAATATATTGTTTTTTTTCTCTGATTTCAAGTTTTGAAATTTATTTATTATCGTATTATAATATTTTATATTTGTCTACAAAAGTTCCCAATTAATATCTTTACCCAAAATCTCTTTTTATGAATATCTCTTTTTTTGAACACTTATTTTTTTGTGTGTGTATGAAATATTTATTTAGAAGTTAATCAAACTTTATTATATTCTTATCTAATTTGTTTTGATACTTATTTTATAATATTTCAATTATATTTTTCATTTTTAAAATATATCAAGTAATTATTTATGATTGGGTATTTATTTAACTTGCTTTATAAATCTTAACGACTTATATTATTTCTAGAATATCTTTAAGTTTTTTATTTTATAAATTTATCTTATAAATATATAAATTTAAAATATTGCTTAGTATATCTATTTTTTTTCTAATTTTATGTTTTTAGGTTTATTTATATTATTATATTGTACCATTTTATATTTTAGTTTTAATTTTTTATTTTTTAAATAGTTATTTAGAATTTGTTTTATATTGATGAGAAGTATAAAATTTTGTATTAAGTTTAAAAATAAATTTATGTTAAGTTATGTAAGGTTCAAAAAAAGATTAAACTTTTTGAATGGATATTTATTTGTTTATAAAATATAACATCAAGACTATGTGGTAGAGTGGTTGGGGGCTAGTTATCAATATTAAACATTGTTGGTTCAAACCCATTGTCTCTCAAAGATTATTTTTTGGCTCTCGAACCTTTGTGTAATTTAAATAGGGTACAAATTTGTATGCATCCTATACTATATATGTTTTTTGGGTTTTCATCCTAAAGTTTTTTTGTAATTTAATGCATCTTGTACTACACAAAAATTTGAAAGTGCATCCTCCGGCAGGCCAACTCCCCCCGACTCGCCTGGACTCGGGGGTGAGGTTGCATCATTTTAAACCCATATACTTCAGGATGCATTTTATCAAATTAATATACTTCAGGTTGCATTTATCAAAACTTAATAAAACTTTTTGATTTTCAAAATTTAATACCTTTTTTTGTTTTAAATCTATTTTTAAGGTATATTATATTAAATTAATAGTTTTTATGAATGAGAAGTACGTTTGGCAAGTACAAGACAAATACATATGATTAAAGATTTTACTTTTTAATATACATGAAAACTAATACAAGATAATTTAGCAATGCAAGAGATAAAGAAAGTTGAACAATACATGTTAAAACTTACATAAGTTATAAATATTGACATATAAACAATATTCGGATTATTATAATTTTATTTCCTTGTCAATTTATATTTTTCGTATTAGAAATAAAATAAGGTCCGGATATTATGTTATCATAGACAATAATAAGAATTGACAAGTAAATAAATTTATATTAGTATAGATAAAAAGATATTATCTATTAAACTTAGATTGTTTATATATGTTCAAACTTAAATAAGTTATAAATCTTAGCATATAAACAAAATTCGAATTTAATAGATAATGTTAATTTTCTTTTCCTGCTTGTCGATTTTTCTTTATTGAAAAGAAAATAATATCATCTTATATTATTCAACTTTCATTATCTATTACATTACTAAATCATCTTGTATTAAACTTCTTCTATATTTAAAAAAATAAAATATCTAATCGTGTGTGTGTGTGTGTGTGCGCATAACTTCTTATATATTTGAGTGTATGTTGTCTAATCTGCTTTTTATCATCATAAAACTATATTAATTTTATATAATATACATTAAAATTAAATCAAAACCAAAAACTTATTTTTTAAAAAAAAGTACAAGTGAGTTTTGATATATGCATCCTGAAGTATACAAGTTTGATAAAATGCATCCTAAAATATACGGGTTCGAAAATATGCAACCCCATTCACGAGTCCAGGTGAGTTCCGACGAGTCGGGGCGAGTTGGCTGGTCGGAGGATGCACTTTTAAATCTTGTGTAGTGCACAATGAATTAAATTACAAAAAAAAAAAAAAAACGTTAGGATGCCAAACCCAAAAACGCGTATAGTACAGGATGTTTACAGAAAATGTGTAAATGTTGATGTAATGTCAATAAAAAAGGAAAATCACAAAGCAAAACCAATGGGATTTGAACCCACAATGGT
>BMAC01000428.1:955957-1016707 GCA_014905375.1 Phtheirospermum japonicum | reverse complement strand
TATACTAGTTTGATAAAATGCATCCTGAAGTATATGGGTTTGAAATGATGCAACCTCACTCGCGAGTTGAGGTGAGTTTCGGTGAGTCGGGACGAGTTGGCTGGCCGGAGGATGCACTTTCAAAATTTTGTGTAATACAGGATGCAGTAAATTACAGAAAAAACGTTAAGATGCAAACCCAAAAAACACGTATTAGTATAGGATGCATATAATTATTTACCCTTTTTTTTCTGTACTAAAATTTCACAAAATCTGAAATTTCAGAAATTTATTATAATTCCTGCAAATCATTTTTTTCATAGCAAATACACAAACCAAACAAACCAAAATATTCATAACAAACACAAATTATCCAAACAAACAACAAATGTCTTAAATATCGAACAAAAATCATTCAAATATATCATCTCACATCATAACAATTCAATCTCATCAATATACTCAAGAAATGCTTACAACAAAAAATGATTTGCAGCCCATCCATCTCAGATCCATGTGCAGCTTGGTCACATACTCCATCTCCATCTCAGATCTGGTAAAAATTTTGAAGAGAAAACAATATTTTTGAGAAGATAATGTTGGAGGTTCAATAAGACGCTATGCTATGTGTTCATTTAAAGAAAAAAATTAGAATCTCGGCTATGGGTTTGTTTTTAGAGAAATGAAGTAAAAAAATGATACTGGTAGTAGATCATCATTCATGAAAAGAGAAATGCAACAGAAACCTCAGACAAATTCACTTACTCAAAGACTGGACCATTGTATTTGCTTGGAACCACCAAAAACCCTGAAGACTCTGCCTTTGGTCTCAATGAAATCGAATGGATCCCTAAAGCATCCGGATACAGCCTGCAAAGAAAATGCAAAGACTCTTTCAGCCCTGGCTTCGAAATATCAACATAAAGAAATAACTGATTGACACTGTCATCACTATAGTCATCTCCAGAACCCCCAGGAACAATGTCAACCATTCTCATTACTGATATATTGATCTCCTCATCTTGAAACATCCTCCTTAGAACAGGACCCCCAGTATCAAGTGCCCCCTTTACCACTGTGGTACGGAGAAGGGGGGCTGATTTTCTGTTGAGTACAAAAAAACGTATACCACAATTAGAGGGTTCGAAGCCTTCGGTTCAAAACAGCCTTTAGAGGCGGTTCTGAACCGCCTCTAATACGACCGACGCTTAAAGTAAAAAAAAAACGGGCGACGGTTCAAACCGTTGCTTAAAATAGGCTCCGGGTGGCGGTTCTTTGTTCGAACCGCCACCAAAACTCTTGAAAATCGGTTGAAACCGACGCCAAAAATAGAACGGGGTGGCGGTTTGTATCTTAGAACCGCCGCTTAAAACCGAAACTGGGCGGCGGTTCTTATTCAGAAACCGCCGCTTATAACCGAAGCCGGGTTACGAGGACCGGGCGGCGCTTTCTATTTCGAAGCATCACTTTGTTTATTTTTTTTCCTACTTTCTGCACTAAAATTTCACAAAATCTGAATTTCCAGAAATTTATTATAATTCCTGCAAATCATTTTTTTCATAGCAAATACACAAACCAAACAAACCAAAATATTCATAACAAACACAAATTATCCAAACAAACAACAAATGTCTTAAATATCGAACAAAAATCATTCAAATATATCATCTCACATCATAACAATTCAATCTCATCAATATACTCAAGAAATGCTTACAACAAAAAATGATTTGCAGCCCATCCATCTCAGATCCATGTGCAGCTTGGTCACATATTCCATCTCCATCTCAGATCTGGTAAAAATTTTGAAGAGAAAACAATATTTTTGAGAAGATAATGTTGGAGGTTCAATAAGACGCTATGCTATGTGTTCATTTAAAGAAAAAAATTAGAATCTCGGCTATGGGTTTGTTTTTAGAGAAATGAAGTAAAAAAATGGTACTGGTCGTAGATCATCATTCATGAAAAGAGAAATGCAACAGAAAGACAAATTCACTTACTCAAAGACTGGACCATTGTATTTGCTTGGAACCACCAAAAACCCTGAAGACTCTGCCTTTGGTCTCAATGAAATCGAATGGATCCCTAAAGCATCCGGATACAGCCTGCAAAGAAAATGCAAAGACTCTTTCAGCCCTGGCTTCGAAATATCAACATAAAGAAATAACTGATTGACACTGTCATCACTATAGTCATCTCKAGAACCCCCAGGAACAATGTCAACCATTCTCATTACTGATTTATTGATCTCCTCATCTTGAAACATCCTCCTTAGAACAGGACTCCCAGTATCAAGTGCCCCCTTTACCACTGTGTACGGAGAAGGGGGGCTGATTTTCTGTTGAGTACAAAAAAACGTATACACAACAAGTAAGCCACAAAGCATAGTCAATTGCCCAATCATAAGTATTACACAAATCACTYGAATGGTTCCTAAGCCTTCCATAAGGAAGTACAGATATAGATGCCAAAGGCCAATTAAAATACTCCCAACAACTTTTGAGGAACTRAGATAGTTCGGCRGAGTATCACACAAAATAGCTTATACTCACTACACACAAGTCCTAGATTTATATGTTTACTACTAACATCAATGTGTATCTAAGTTTCACTGCCAGCAACACTGAACCCAAGAAATGTTAATACACTCACATATCCTAAATCTTTCACCGAGAAGTGGTGTTTGGAATACATTCTCTTTGCGAAAGTGCAGGCTAAAAATAAAAACCTAGATATGTCGTAAGCAAGAAACTTGGTAAYACAAGCTAGTATAATTTGCAGACATGCCAATGCCAACACCCATGTTCTTCATATGAATAACCTAAAACATCTTAGTATAATATTTAAAAAAAAACAAAACAAAAAAAACATGTGGACAAAATATGCTTTTGTGTTTGGACCGTATACTCTACCCCCGAATGATAACAGTACAACCTCAGGGTCTAAAGATGACAATCACATGTATAAGCTGAGATGGAGCTCCCACTCAAAGGGAAAGAATTGAGACCAAATAAGTAAAATGCCACTGACAGGAAATTGAAAAACAGTAGCAAATACAAAAACATGTACACAACTTATATTTTAAGATCCCCCAGGTTGTGGGATGGACGAACACATAATAAATATTGGAAGAAAATAAAAGCTTGTCCACAAATTCAAATTCATCTAAAATTTGAACAGAAAAAGCAACACAGAAACAAGCAAAAGAAGAGTCCAATAAACCCTCCAAAATTCCTTACCTATAAGGGCATCGGACACACACACTGACACATATTTATAAATAATCAGCACACACGTGACTAAATAGATAGAAGCAACAACAAAAAGATGAGAGAAATTGGTTACGGGCGGAGGGGTCATCTTGGAGACTTCGAGATAGTGGTCTTTGAGAGAACGGAYGATCATTGAGTTCACGGTGTAAGATGCGGTTGATGATGACCGGGATGCTATCGTACGCCAKGACTGTAACTGTCGTCGTTGAAGTGAGCCACCAGCACACACGAGAGCCTTCCTCCACATATTCGAGTTCTGCTAAGGATATTTCAGTTCTTGTGGAATGAGAAAGTTTTCATTATTTTGTCACCTAGTGGACAATACAATAGGGCATTATTTTAAATACAGATGTGAATGGTTAGAATATAGAAGAATTACATAATTGAGAATAATACAATAGTTATTAGAAAATAGGTATTTCAAGAAGTAAACAGCTCAATKAGTGAAGACTTCAACAATAAATGTTGCTAATGGGATTTCTTGAGCACGTTGGGTGAACTAATTCACATAGRTCTGACATTACATCGAGCACGTTGTGAGCATGCTTTGACGGCATAATCAAACGCTGATTTTGTGATTATTCCGACTATGAGTATGACTTAATAACTCTAACCAAAAAAAAAAAATTTAAAAAAAAATCAATTGAAACAAAACGACTCAAAAGTAAAGAGATTTATTAAAGTTTTAATCATAAAACTTCAAATATTCACTTAATCATACAATAAGTGTAATTTAATCAAAATCATAAAACACAATATTTAAAAAAAAAATCTGTGTTGAAGAGATTTATTAAAGTTACTTCCACAGAAAAAATGAATGCCTCTTCCCAATTGGTATCTCTTGAACCAGGGAACCATTGGATTCTACAAGAGCACAAACATTAATCATTATGAGTGTGATGAAACTACTAATTGATAATTTATTTTAATTTTTATCAGGTCTCTGTCAACTCCTAATTGATATGAAAACTGCTGAAAATTAGTACCCAATTCAAATTAATTAAAACTGCTGGAAATTGTTTCCAAATCAATAACTAAACCATCTCCAGTTAACAAAGGAAGGACACCATAATTTCTTTTTTAATTAACTATCAGAGAGATTAAAATATATATATATCCATCWTCATCTTCTGACTAAAAACTTTCCGGTTCTGGGATGACATCTTTGAAATGGCACAGAAAATTATATTCTTCGAGTAAATAAAAGCGATAAACAAGACAAAAGGAAAAAAAGTCCAATATAGATGAGAAAAAATTACATGAAACACTGYGGAGATCCGACAATTGAGTAAAACAAKTGGTTCCCATTCCAACTGTAAAAGAAATCAAGAATATATATATTTGTCACTAAAGATATCAGAAGTATATGATGCCTAAAAAAAAGACCACAAAATAAAAAATAATAACAAGGCATCAATGGAAGAAGAAATTATGATTTATTGACATAATGACAATTTCTAGAAAAGAACTAAGAATAATAACAAGGCATCATGGAAGAAGAAATTATGATTTATTGACATGATGACAATTTCTAGAAAAGAACTAAGAAATCCATAAGAATATGAAAAAGATCCAACAAACTCTACCTTCTYTTTTAATAATCATCATGTCTCGYCATTCAGAGGCACCCAAAAATCCATGAGGGCTTTGTGCACCTATGCTGCATTATGTCATATGAAAGCAGGGCATAAATAGAAACAGCTCAAGAGTGGCATCAACATAATGGGCACCTTTAATTACAAAATAATAACCACAACGTTGCAAAGTTAAAATTTTAACGCATCATACTGCAATCCAAGGATAAGTATTTCTCTTTTTAGATCYAATGATAAGATAACAAAATAAGCTGCGAGAATAACGTAAAATGGGAGGAAAGAATATCATCACAAACAAACAGGCAGACTTTATCTCAATATAAGAAACAKAAATCTCGYCAAAACACATTCACAATTAAATATATGTAGACGCTAAAGATGATAATTTGACGAAAGAACTTAGTAATTAGATATATACGAAATAGAGCTTTTAGTAACCAGGAGCAGCCTTAGATTTTGCTAAAATCTAACAATAAGAATAACCAATTACAGCAAGCTAATGTTTACATTAAATTTTACTATGTGAGGAAACAAAATTGCCTCATATACACAGGTAATGATTTCAATGCCAAATTAAAAAATTAACACCAAATTGATCACCGATGCCACATTACACATTAAACAGATMGAAGATTRCATAAATCAACATTTAGAGAAATTATGAAGATTCCATAAATCAACAACTTGAGTAAAACACATAACAAGAGAAAAGGATATGATAATGGAAATATATATGCTGACCATTGTTGTTTCATCCTCTTTGGGAATTAACTGTTCATAATCAGAATCAATTATCACAGAAGGTTAAAACAACAAGAAATGCTCGAAATCTGATTTTGTTCTCTCTATTGTAAAAACAAATGATTGGAAAACAAGGGGCCTAAAATTGAACTGCTAATATTCTGTGTGAGAATCTAAGGGAAGAGCTACGCCCTTATTCCCGCACTTCACGCAATCACCCTGCACCATTTTGAAACAAAATTTCTAACGAAGAACATAAAATTGATTTTAAAACCTGAAGTTAAAAAAGAAAAGGAAAAGGAAAAACATTGAAAATGTAGATGAGATTATATTTTCTTACATGGGTAAGCTAATGAAGTCTTCGTCTACTGCCAGTTCACTCTCTCCGTCTACTGGGACGGTGAGCTCCGACTCAGGGACCTGCAAAGAACTTACCACCAGAGCATTCGACTAAAACTCCAGGTTGAAGCGCTATAATTGTAGGTGTAAATTTCTTTGATTTCAAGGGCTAAGTAAATTCAAGGGCCAATTAATTTACATGGAGAAGTGAAACGAATGTTTGGGAAATTTTCGAGAAGTAATTTCAAGTTTTCCGGATTGTTTGATTTTAAGCGACGTTTGAAGAAGAAAGCGCGTCTAATGTTCAATTATAAGTTCTATGTTGGAAGCGCGGCCAAAAGAGAATTGACTTATTGGTGACGTTTCTCCCGATAAGTGCAGCACGGTAATGGAATTTGAGGGGCTCTATAAGTGGCGGTTACTTACAGAACCGCCACCCGGTGAGTTTTTGGTGACGCTTCCCCTTGAACCGCTGCCCGATCGTTTTTTTTAAGTGTCGGTTCCAAAAGCAACCGCAGTTTATAATATTATTGGTGGCGGTTGGAATTCAACAACCGCCACCCGGACTCGATTTTTTTTAATTTTTTTTTATAAGTGACGGTTCTTTGCTAACAAGCGCTACCTTTGCACCTTTTGCAGCGGTTTCTCATTGAACTGTCACTTATGCGCCGCCTCTAATCGACTTTTTTCCACTAGTGTTTGCCAACCTACATGCGATCCCGTTTTCTTGTGGGCAAGCTATTGAATTTCTGACAAATATTTATAAGTAGGCACACACAAAAATCTTGAATCAAAAATTGGCGTCGTTGCCGGGGAACATAGCAAAGGTTTCAAAAATATGTTTGTTCATTTTATTTTCTTTTCAAGCCGTCTATTTGTATAATTATTTTCTCTAGTCGATGCATTTAATTTGCTGTTGAGTGTATGCAAGGTCGAAGATCACTTAGACTCGAGCTTGCACCATTCATCGACAATATTCATCGTCCCAATCAAGCGAGACCTCCTCGTATAACTGAAAGTAAATCGTCTGATCCCACTGATTTTGTTTGTGATCCGGTTCCTGAGACGATATTGAGGCTAGACAATCCTGTCCACAACAACGAAAATGATCAACCACCAAGGAACCCACCTATACGACAAAGAAACAAATACGGGAGTGAACCAATTCGCCCCAACGGACCGGCACAACCTCGAGATTATTGGGAGAATATTCACCGGAATATGATAGACCAGAATGAAGAGCAAAGAGGAGGAAATAGAAATTGCCACCACCACATCCAAGATGACTATTCTGAAAGATCTTACCATGGAGACGAGCGGATTGCCGATTGGCTCGCTAATGACAACTACAATGAGAGGAACGAGTACGATAAAAACTAAGCGAGGCCTAATAATCAAGAGAGACACCAACAGGGGGCGCGCGAGCCAGGACAAAGAGAGTTCACGATTCCTCAAGTGGGTCCCTATAGTTCTACTATTGTGTTGGGTAAAACTGCAAGAGACTTCGAGCTGAAATCTCATATAATCAACAACCTCCTGACATTTTATAGCCTCACCAACGAAGACCCATTAACTTTCCTCAAGGAATTTTATGCTGAAGTTAGTAGGATCCCATCTCCGGGACTTCATCACAAAGAACTTCAAATGGTGTGCTTTCTTAGCTGCATGAAAGATAAATCCAAATCTTGGCTAATTTCACTAGAACCGAGATCTCTGATCGACACTCCCATGGTTAGCGACAAGTTCATAAATCAATATTACTCAGCTCAGACGACGGGCCACATTAGGAGATAAATAGCCAATTTTGTCCAGCAAGATGGGGAGTTGCTTCACGAAGCATCGGAACATTTCAAATCATTATTACAAGCTTGACCACATCATCACAACTCTCCGGGAATGGTAAATCAATTGTTCTACGAAGGGCTTTTGGACTCCTATAAAAATATCGTAGAAGCAGCTGCTGGAGGAGATTTTGGATACTTGACAGCAACAGAAGCCAAGAAATTGTATGAGAAGATGAGCGAGAAGTCCAGGCAAATGAGCTCACGACAACGAAAGATAAGAGTTAACGAGGCAACTGAGGTGCCAAGCAACGAAACCATTGAGACATGCAATCGCTGTGGGGAGCAAGGGCATTTGGTGGATACATGCAAAATGGTGTGTTACAACGAATGCGAAGTCAAGGAATACGCCATCAAGGATCAAATGCGCCTCCAAGACCTTCCAATTTATGAGCACAGACCTCCAACAAAATTTAGAGCACAACGAAAATTCTCTTTACTTAAAATGGGGCCCTACAAATCCACACTTCGCCCCACACAAACTGATTCACCGCCACCACCACCAAACAAACCGCCAACAACCGTACCGACACCTACTCCGATACATCCAAATGATCAACTGTTAATTTGGCAGCAAAACTAAGTCACCGAAACAATCAGAAATACAGACGGGCTCGCCAATCTAACTACGTAAGTTAATAAGCAGGGAGAAGTTTTGAGCGATCTCTCCAAGAGTGTGAGGAATTTAGAAAAAATGATGGGCCAAATGGCAACTTCTATGGACAAGGCGGAAAACGAGAAAGGAAAATTGTCGAGCCAACCAGAGCAAGCTTCAGCTGTCCACATATTACGAAGTGGAAAGAAGGTAGATAATGGAATTGAGGAAAAGGAAGAGTAGGGAACGGAAATCCCAACTGCGGATTCGCCGAAGAAGGACGACCCTAAACCGGTGGACCAAATGCATAAGTCACCAAATCCTTATATTCCGGGTTCTTTAAAAGGGAAGCTTCCAAATCCATCCACCATCCTTGACGACTCCACCAAGTCTCCAAATCAGCAACCGAAGCAGTTAACACCCACTATTCGAGACGTACTAGTCCAAGTTGATGAACTGGTGATTCCGGTTGATTTTATCATACTTGACGTCGGCGAAGTCCCAAAAGAAGGCACGGAGCATACTATCTTGTTGGGCCGACCATTCATGTCCACTTCTCATATGCTGATTGACTTGCACAAGGGGAGGATGACCCTATCTGTTTTGGGTGAGACAGTCACATTTTCGCTTAAAGAGATCCACAACACTCCTTCTCCGTACATGCACAAATATTTTTCGTTTATTGACCCTATTGCATCTTTTATTCACGAGATCAAAGGGATCATTGTGCTAGATGAGTTAAGTGTTGAGGATGACACATAATTTTTAAACAGGGTGGCAGAGATGTTGGAAATAGACTTGAACAAAATCATTGAAGATTATGAAGAAGTTGAAGATTTCGATGAGGAATTGTGCGAAATAGCTAACACACCTGAACTTGGGACGAAAGTGGAGTTGAAACCACTGCCAAGCCATTTGAAGTATATTTTCCTTGAGCCCTACGAAATGAAACCCGTCATCATATATTCAGCATTGGCGGGACACGAAGAAAAAGAATTAATTGCGGTGCTAAGTAACCACAAAGAAGCAATAGGATGGAGAATCAGCGACATCAAAGGGATAAGCCCTGTTACTTGCATGCACCGAATCGAGCTAGAAATCGATGCCAAGCCTCTTAGGTACAGTCAACTAAGACTGACGCCAACACTTTATGAAGTGTTCAAAAAGGAAAATTTTAAACTTAAAGACGAAGGAATTATCTTTGCTATTTCTGACAGTAAATGGGTGAGCCCAATCCATGTGGTTTCGAAGAAAGGAGGCATCACTATAACTGAAAATGACAAGGGCGAGATAGTTCCAACCCGACTGATGACTGGATAGCGTATGTGTATCGATTATAGGAAGTTAAATGCAGCAGCTCACAAGGATCACTTTCCTCTGCCGTTCATAGACCAACTTCTCGACAAGCTTGCCGGACACGAATTTTATTGCTTCTTGGATGGCCTTTCGAGCTATTACCAAGTAGCCATCGCTCCGGAAGATCAAATCAAGACAACGTTCACATGCCCTTTTGGAACATTTGCCTTTCGAAGAATGCCCAATCGGTTTGTGCAACGCACCAGCGACTTTTCAAAGGTGCATGCTCTCAATTTTCAGTGATTTTATTGATGATTTTCTTGAGGTATTTATGGATGATTTTTCGATTTTTGGGTCATCTTTTGAGAATTGTTTATCTAATTTGTCTAGAGTTTTAGAACGTTGCATTGAGAAGAATCTAACTTTGAGTTGGGAGAAATCCCATTTTATGGTAAAAAGTGGTACTGTTCTAGGTCATGTTGTTTCTAAAAAGGGGTTGGAGGTTGATAAATCAAAAACTGATGTGATTGAAACCCTCCCTCCCCCTCTAGATGTTAAGGGAATTAGGGGTTTTCTTGGTCATGCAGATTTTTATAGACGTTTTATCAAAGATTTTTCAAAAATAAGTCGTCCATTTTGCAAACTGCTGACTTTAGACACTCCTTTTGTTTTTAATGAAGAATGTATGAATGCGTTTAATGAGCTCAAGGAGAGTCTTACTTCTGCCCTATAGTTGTTGCTCCTGATTGGACCCTACCCTTTGAAATTATGTGCGATGCTTCTAATGAGGCGGTGGGGCCCGTTTTAAGGCAACGTGTGGATAAATTGATTAGGGTTATTTATTATGCTAGTTATATGCTAAACGATGCCCAACGTAATTACACCACGATGGAAAAAGAATTGTTGGCAGTCGTATTTTCACTTGATAAATTTTGATCATATATAGTTGGAGCAAAGGTAATTGTACATACGGATCATGCTGCACTGCGTCATTTATTTTCTGAACCCCAAAGTAAACCACATCTTATTAGGTGGATTTTATTGCTACAATAATTTGACGTAGAAATAAAAGATAGATGAGGTTGTGAGAATGTTGTGGCTGATCATTTGTCTAGAATGATAATTGAGGAGAACGAGGGCGAGAAGTTTGTAATTAACGATCTATTCCCTTATGAGAATGCCTTCAATATTGAGCAATTAATTACTCCTTGGTATGCTGATATTGTGAATGATCTTTCTCGCAAAATTATACCTAACCATTTATCCTACCAAGAACGGAAGAGATTTTTGAGTAAATGCAGGGATTACTTTTGGGATGACCCCTATGTGTTCAAACTCTGTAAGGATGGGCTTAACAGAAGGTGCATTCCAAACGATGAAATGGGGAGAATTATGAAATTTTGCCATGACCATGGAGGGCATTTTGGATCTCAAAAGACAGCATTCAAGATACTACAAGCTAGATTCTATTAACCAAGTTTATTCGCCGATGCATTCGAATATTGCAAGATGTGCGACAACCGCCAACGAACCGGCAACATAGGGAAGCGAGATGAAATGCTGCAAGTACCTAATCAAGTGGTAGAAACTTTCGATGTATGGGGAATAGATTTTATGGGACCCTTTCCTAAAAGAGGAGATTTCAAGTATATCCTAGTCGGTTTCGACTATGTATCCAAATGGGTGGAAGTGATCCCCGCTCAAAGAGCTAATGCGGAGGTCGTTCATAAATTTCTCCAAGAAAATATTTTTAGTAGATTCGGAGTGCCGAAATCAATTATAAGTGATGTAGGAAGTCATTTTTGCAACAGAACCTTTGCGAGGCTGATGACGAAATATGGGGTCCGATACAAGGTGGCTACACCTTAACACCCTCAAAAGTCTGGACAAGTCGAAATGAGCAACCGCTAGCTAAAGGCTATCCTCGAGAAAACAGTTGGACCAAGTCGGAAGGATTGGGCAGTAAGACTTGTCGACGCACTGTGGGCCTACCGAACGGCCTACAAGACAGTGCTTGGTATGAGTCCTTTTCGACTCGTCTATGGGAAGGCGTGCCATTTGCCCGTTGAGTTAGAGCACCGAGCTAGTTGGGCAGTTCGCAAACTCAATATGAACTATGACGAGGCAGGCGAATATAGGAAACTGGAGTTGACCAAGATGGAAGAGATTCAAAACGAGTCTTATGATGATGCTTGGAGGCAAAAGAAGTTAACAAAAATATGCCACGATCGAAGACTCGTTAACAAGCATTTGGAGGTAGGTAAGTTAGCTCTTGTCTATAGTTCTAGATTAAAAAAATTTCCAGGAAAATTGAAGTCAAAATGGAGTGGACCGTTTGTGATTAAAGAAATCGATGAATTTAGAGCGGTCACCCTTTACGATGAAAAGCGAGACATAACGTTTCAAGTTAACGGACACCGAGTTAAGCTATATCGTGACGAAGAGACAATTAGTCAAGATCATGAGAGGTTGAAGATAGTGGACCCGCCTCCGATTCCAAATTAATCAAGAGAACTCGCGTCGAGCAAGCGACGTTAAAAGATGCGCTTCTTGGGAAGCAACCCAAGATATTTTCTTTTCTAACCCTTGTATTTCTTTTTAGTTATTTCTCTTTTTCTATTTTCTTTTGTGTATGTTTGTGAAACATAAATTATTTAAGGAAGGATCAATTCTTAGAACAAAAAGCAAAAAATTCCATATGGAGGCCAAAGCACAGATCGCATCGACCGACGCCAGCATCGACGCGGCGTCGACGCTGCCTGTGCGCCCGCGTCGACCGGGTGTGCAGAATTTGGAAATTTTGGGCTGCGATTTTTGCGTATTTTATTCCCAATAGGTAATTAAGTTCATGGTAATTTTTTGCACGAAATTTGGCTTGTTTTGGAGTCTAGATCTATTACCTTAAGAGAGTTCTAAATAGAATAGGAAACTTAAATATCTCTTACCTTATTTATAGTTTGGGTAAATCTAGGACTCCTATTTTCAAAAGCTATTAATTCTTATATAAACCACAACCCTATGCACTCTATATTGCATAATTCTCTTGTGATTCTAAGCCTCCCTATACCAAATATTTAATTCTCCAAGCCTTTCAACACCATGAGGCCAACCCACAAGCAACCAATAACCATGAAAATGGGTGGATGTTGAGGAAGGAGCACGAAGAGAAATTGGACCAGAAGCGATTTGAAATCAAAAAGATGAAGGATAGGGTTGGTGGTTGTCGAATGGACGAAGTCCATGACACCCTCAAGATAGACGCACTTAAGGATTAATTAAGGGAATTAGGAGAAATGAATGCGGGGTTGAGGAACACTATTTCCCAACTAAGGGTAAACATCAGAGATTTGAAGGAATCAAAGCGTGATCTCGAGCGAAGGAGGGAGAACCAAGAGGAGTTTGACATGTCCATGGATGAGCTTCACGATGAACTTCTCATGACTAGAGAGAAGATTGAAATATTATCCAATCAAAATATTGGGTTGTTGTGGAGCGAGGCTGAGTTGGTAAACGAGATCGCCATTAGGGACAAGCTCCTCGAAGTGAAAGAGGCCGAGTTAGATGCAGCAGTGAAAGATAGGATCACCCTCCTGCGACAGAACTACGACGTACGCAAGGGAGAAATCGTGCTTTTATGCTGAATCGAAGAGCTGGAAGCCCACATCAAGGATCTAAAAGAAGGAAATGCAACGCACGAGTGGAACATAAGATATTAGAAGCAACGTCTGGAGGAAGCCCAAAAGAAGATTGTCGCACTGGAGAATTTTCACAATGGATCCCCTTAGATTCGTAGGACGTTGCCACTAGCTAATTATTTAAGTTTTCCATTATCGAGTCATAGGATTGTCCTCCTAGTCTCTCCTGTTTATTTTTTCATAATTTTAATTTTATTCAGTTGTCTAAGTGTTTCGAATCAGCATTAATAAATTTTTATTTTCGCATGTCCCTTGTCTTTCAATATTTCTTCGGTTATACTTGAACATTTTTTATTTTTCCTGTGAGATTGTGCAGTTCACCCAGGGTTAACGGTCACTTAAAATTTTTTATTATTGTTCGTTTCACCGTTACCCACCGGCAGGAAAACTAGCGGATTGGACATATTGCCAATTTTTGCGTCGGTCGACGCTATCGACGTCGACGCTAGGCAGGGAGTGCGTAATGGTCGTCCGAAGCTTTACGGCACTATTCGACGGCCAACTTTCTAGTTTCATGGAACACTGCTCCGCCACCTACTGTTGGGCCGTGGTAATGATTTTCTGTGTCTTATTATTGCTGATAAACACTATTTATTATTATTTGCTTTTATTAATTCTACGTTTACTTGTACTTTTGGTATTTTGGATGTTTTGTTTCAAGGACAAATCCAATCACAAGACTCTAGACAACGGCCAATTGCACGACTTCTGACTCGCACGTATTTGTCACGATTTTTGTATATTTGGCTAGTGTTTTAGTTAGATTTGTTGTTAATTTTGGGTATAAGTTGGATTGATTTAGCATATTTTCGTATTTATGTATCTCCAACTTATTTTACCACATTTTATATTTTATTTTAGGTATTTTGAAGTCTTTCGGTGTTAAGGTGGACGAGTGTGGGCCCGCGAGTGGAGTTTCAAAGAGATTGGGCCCTGATTTGGTATATTGCAGCTGACACTGGGTATGTCATCCACACTGGGTTACCCAGTGTCAAAACCCAGTGTTAGAAATTCTGGCAGACACTTCCGTCCGACCGGACAAGACCAGTGTCCGACCGGACAAGACCAGTGTCCGACCGGAGTAGAAGGCAGAAGGTTTCTGTCCGACCGGACAAGACCTCTGTCCGACCGGACAAGTACGTTACGCACGCAGATTTTCGGGATTCGGCTGTTACGAAATGGCTAAAGGCTGTTTAAAAATGCAGAGGAGGCTAGGGTTTCAAATCATTGAGCCTTGGGGACCTTTTGGAGGCTGGAGGCAACTTAGAACACCACAAAGGTTGAGAGATTTGACACATCTCTCATACCTCTAGTATAGATTTGTGCAACACCGTATTGAAGTTTGGTTCGCAGTAGCTTCCGCTCGTGGCTAGGGTTCTGGGCTCATGACAAGTCTAGGGATTCTACGCAGCTCGGAGTGTTTTCGTTCGTCGCCATAACCCGTTGAAAATAGTTCAACGAATAGTAATCTCTAAACTCGTCTTTTGATATGATGTTTTCATAGTAACTTAGTTTGATATTAGACATGAACAGTTGTTGGTATGTTAGATAATGTTTTATTAGTAGATTGTTAAAGTTTTGGTGATATTGGATTCATATAATTGCATTTTGGGATTATCGTTGTTGGATGAACTATTGCTTTTGGATTGAGAATGGAGTTGTGAAATGTGTAGTTATATTGGTTGAAGCATCTAGTATTTAGAATTGATYTTGATCTTTGGTTGTTAGAGGCATTTGATTGATAGTAGTTATCGTTMTTTACAATCGTTAGAATGATGTCTATTAGTTTGCATTTGAATTACAATAGTTGTTTTTCTTATAACTTGTCGAGAGGTTGACGCCCTCGAGACAAGAAGAGTTCGTCTTTTTTACTTATTGATATTGAATCATTTCCAAAACCCCATGAGTTCGCGTGTTTTAGATAGAATTGTGATATTAGTATAATAAACATAGTTTAATCCGATTCCCATTCCTCGAGAGATCGACCCGAGTTAGCTTGCCAAGTCTACAAGTGACCCCGTTCTCTTGCGGGCGAACTTAAAACCTTTCAAACGTAGACGCGCATTTGTTTAACCGGAATTTAATTTTGAAAGGAACACAAATGTTTTGTTTCAAGGACAAATCCAATAACAAGACTCTAGACAACGGCCAATTGCACGACTTCAATTGGAGAGACTCGACTTTTCAGGGGAGTTTCCTTCTCCTTCTCTCGTTTAAAATCTGTTAAGGGCAATTAGGGGATTGTCGGATTTTTAGAGGTGGGGATGGTTGAGTATTATTTATATTTGAAATTTGTGCATTTTTAAATTTTTTATGTGATTCTTTGCTATTTCTGCGCCAAATTGTGTTTTTCTGGCTTGCCTGTCAAAGTTAACTATGTATCATTTGAAGTTCATGTCTTTTGAGCGTGTATAAGTGCATAAATTCTTCAAAATTATTTTTATTATTATTGTAAAATGGTATTTGGACGCAATTGATTTCGCAAAACCTTAAAAGCGGCGTCAATTCAAGACTTTTTCATGCAAAAAGCCTGTGAGTAGCCTGAGAGATTATCATCATTGCATGTACTTGAATGAGTTTTGATTAGATATCTCTTTGAAACCGCTGTGTGTAGTTGACTTTGAAAATGAGGTTAAGGCACAGTAAAAATCTTATTCCGGCCATATCCATATATTTTAGCCACTATAAATTCCTAATGAGCCCCTCATAGCCAAATAATCCATGCCTATAGCAATGAGTAGTTTATTGAGTCGACCCCTACTAACCCATTAAAAGCGTGGGGTAGGAGTTCGTCATTTTTTGTTTTTTATTGGTTATTAAAGTTTTGGAAATTTTATTAGGGATTTATGAATTTTTGTAATTAAGGACCACCATCTAAAAAAAAAAAGAAAAAGAAAAAATAACCCATAAAAAAATTATAATAAGGGGGAAATAAAAAAAAAGAAGAAATCGAAGGATGGTGAATCTAGTTACATTGTGTTAGTAATTGCTTACGCGCTAATAAAGGCTTATTTATTATTGTTTATTTTATTATGAAGCCTAATGTTTAAAAGGCAAGAGTTGTGTTTGAAAAAGAAGCATATAATGAGCTTCAATTGCGTTTAAGTGGTTTGAGCTACAAGTCGATTTTAGAGTAGTAGTGAGGCTTTTCTTTTGAACAAGGTGAAGCACATTGCTTCGTGATTAGACTAGTTGAGTGGGTTATTGATCACGTTAGATCGTAAGTTAGCCACATGACTTATATATTCTATTCCCATCCAAAGAGCCTTACATTACAACCCGTAAAGACCTTTACCGGTTCCTAGTTTCGACAACACACTTAATTTGCGATTGAAAAGAGATTGATTTTCGGTTCTTGTTTATTGCGCATGTATTTATATGATTTGAGTGTATACACATCCCATGCAGAAAATACTTGAGTGCTTTGAGCGTACACCCTATATATTACCCTTTTGTGAGGATGCATGAATTTGATTTGGAGCGACAAAGTAATAAGGGTGGAGTGTTTGAAGTTGCGTTGCAAGTATCTATATTTTCAAAATTATCTATGTAATCATCGCACGACTCATTGCTTGGACTGATTTTCATTCTTGTTATACTTTGAATCTCTTGTTCGTTCGAGGACGAACAAACCAATTAAGCGTGGGGTAGTTGATTAGCGCATATTTGTCCTTGTTTTTATTAGTATTTTAGTTAGTTTTCTTACTGTTTTTGGTATAAGTTGGATAGTTTAGTTTAATTCCGTATTTTTATACTTTTGGCTTATTTTACCGTATTTTCATCGTAATTGATGAAAATAGGTGATTATTCGCTGTTTTTCGCCTTACAGCTAAGTAACCGGAAGAGTTCAGCGCATAAATAGTTAAAATTTGATGTTCGAGAGTCGAGAACAAGCTTTCCGGTGAAATAGTAGCAGAAAGATCGAGAGAATGAGACGTGCAGCGAAGTTGCGTCGGTCGACGCTACGTCGACGCGGTTCTACCCACGACGGTCGACACTACGTCGACGCTAAGACAACGTAACTCTCTGAAGCGTCGATCCATGGGTGCGTCTGTCGACGCCCAAGTCGACGTAACTCTCTGTAGCGTCGATCCATGACCGCGTCGGTCGACGCCTCTGCCCAATCGACGCAAGCATTCCAGACGCATCGACGCCGAGTCCCTGTTCGCGTCGGTCGATGCGAAGTCGACGTGACTGCCCAGAAATGGACTTTTAAGGTTTCTTATGCTCCAAGACAAGGGAAAACTAATAAATCCCTTCTCCAAATCCGTCCCAAGGGGTAGAACACACACCACTACAACCCTACTTACGTTCCTTCAGCTCTTAAACAACGCACCATCACGTTCCATAACAACATCGAGGATCAAGATCGAAGAATCAAGAGTCACAAATTCCAAGTTCCACCCATTAGTTCGTGATTCGATTCTCGGCCAAGATCTCCGGCATCTCTCCGGATTAGCTGGAGAAATTACTGCAATTTCTTAGTTTCAATAAGTACTCTAAAAATTTTATTTGCTTTCTTAGTTTAATTTATGCAACTAAGTAGACGTTTTTTCAACTATTGTTCTTGAATCATTTTATGCTTCAAACCCTAGATACTTTTGATGTTCGAATTCGTAATCGTTCATTTTGGTTTAATGAATGTTTGGTTATTGTTCACGCTTAGATAATTCATTCCGTTTATTCTACGCTTTAGATAATTGCTTTTCTATTATGCTAGTTGATCTTGTTTGAGTTCTTATATTAATTTCTCGGAATTACATGTTCTAGTTGCTAAATTAGATTACATAGTTTAAGTTAATGCTCATGCGTTTCAATTCCTTAAATAGTCAAAACAATCAACCCCCCCATTTGTATAAGTTACTTTGATTGAACAAACTATTCGAGATTCCGATTGTATGTTCATCGAGAGACGACTCGAGTTAACTTTGCCAACCTACACGCGATCCCGTTCTCTTGCGGGCTAGCTATTGAATTTCTGACAAATATTTATAAGTAGGCACACACAAAAAGCTTGAATTAATTACACACTATTATCTTTTAATATATTACCCAATATCGTTTTAAGTCTTGAAGTTTCTATGAATATCCAGATATAATCAAAATATTCAATTAATAAATATACTATATCATTCCATTAATCAAAAATATTAATAATATGGAGTATATTGCGGCTAATTGAAGTTATTTTTTCAAATATTGAGAGTTGATAATTATATTCTTATATTTTATTAGTTCAATCAAACTCATAAAAAAATTAAACTATGGTAAATACATCATCACTCTAGTCAATTAAATGTTGGAAAACTATTTCCACATGTACAAAGTCTTCAATTTATTATAAACTATCAATATTAACTTAAATTAAAATCAAATTCACTTCCAGAGAATATTTTTGTAATGTATTAATAACCAAATTACATCATTTAATCAAAAAATATCATCACGTTAGAAAGTCAAACATACAAATTTGTTATAATTATACCCATAATTAGATTTGCTTGAAAACTTATATTTTTATTTTTTAAAAAAACCATTCTAACATTAAATCCTAACATAATGTGTGTGTTCTAGTCCGTAATTTAATGAAGCGTTTTCAAGATTTCCACACCAAGTATAGTTTTTTTCTTTCCTTATATATTTCATGTAATTATTATTAGATAATCATTTAAACATATTGAACCAACCGACCATTTATTTTTGTATAAATATATTATTAAAACCACCATACCTCTATGAAGATAATAACTTCATACTCACTTTAAAAAAATTTTTATCAATTAATATCAATTATTGTATTTTTTTTCTTATGTGGATTAGACATTATTATCTTTCAATCTCCCATCAAAATATGTTTAAATCATAAGGTTTCTATGAATATCTAGATATCAATCGAGATATTCATTTAATAAAAACACTATATCATTCCATAAATTAAAAAATAATAATAACATAGAGTATATTGCAACTAATTGAAATAAATCTTGAAACATTGAGAGATGATAATTATATTTAATTAAAAATTTAAAGATAACAAATTTGTGGTAGATACCCGTAATTATATTTGCTTGAAAACTTGTATATTTCTTGAAAAAAAGATTCATTTCAACAATATCCCACAATCTAATAATCCCCACTTTTTAGCGTTTTGGGCAGCATATTTATGCACTTTGAATAAAAGATTTTCATTAGGTTGATTAGACAATATAATCAATTTTAACATATTATCTAAAATTGTTTACAATTTTTCAATTTCTATAAAATATCTAGATATTCAATTAATCTTCCTACTATATAATTAGTTATTTTCCTTACATCACAAATAAATAAATATTTATTCAATAACCAATTACATAAATTGGTCATCGTAATTCATTGAAGTATTAAAAGGTCAAGCATACAAAATTTGGGATAAATACCCATAATTACGTATCCATGAAAACCTCTATTTTTCTTTAGATAAAAAAAATATTATAACAACTAGTCAACCTTTTATTAGTGTCTTTATCATCGTCTTTAATGAAATTTTGTCCCCAAATTTAGTTCATTCTTCCTTAAATATATTTTTTATTTTCCTAATAATTTAATTACAACACCAATTCGTAATTTTACTTCCTCATGTATCATAAAAAACCTTGCCATGGATTTCTATCAAATCTTTTAAAAAATTAAAACCAAACAACCATTTATAATTTTATAATTATATTATTAAAACTAACATACATCTCAAAAGATAATAACTGCATAATCTATAACAAAAAACTTAATATTGTTGAAGGAAAAACACAATTAGTGTGCCTTCGTCAACAAGTAACTGATGAGGGATAATTTAGGTATTTGTTATTTGTATGTATTATGAAAATATGTAATTGATACCCTATATAAAGGGAGTCTTTGATGAATAAGAGAACCCTAATTTCTACCGTCTTCATCGTCTCTCTTTTGTGTCTTCTTCTATTATGCTTTTTCTTTTACACGTTATCAGCACGAAACTCTAGTGATCGAGAATAAGTCTCCATAACCAAAACAACAATTATATAATTTTCGTAGGTCGAAAACCCTACTGCATTATATGTTTGAAAAATCGTTTCCTCGAGTTTCAACCGTAGGATCCAGCTCAAAAATTTACAGAACCTTCCAGACCTTTTGAATTACATTCTGAATAATGGAGATTGGATTCGAAGATACGAAAAAATTTATATAAATTTTCAAACAAAGCAGATTCTGCTTTCGCAATTTTCTATGCAGAGTTTTTTAAAACACGATTTCTTACAATCTAACATTTGGATCAAGACATATTTTGAATATGTTATTTCAAACATATACATGTTCAATATGAACGGTGGAGATTCTAATATGATATCTGAAGAATTCGATAATGAATTTCGAACAGAGCTGATCTTGTTTTTCGGAACTATCTGCCCAACTTATTTTAAAAATTCAATTACACAAAATCTAACCATTGGATTAAGGTGGATTTTGGTTATATTATTCAAAACATGTAGTGGTCGAATCTGTACGGTGGAGATTGGATTTGAAGCTTTACATAACCCCAAAACCTAAAAACCAAAATTACGAAAGAATTATGATTTTCCTTCAAGGTAACTCGAATTACCCTATTATTTATTAAATGCAGCTAATAATATTTGACAATATGAATATATGTCATGGTATGTATTTTTGTGCAAAGTATGTATATGTATATGTGCCACGTATGATTATATGCATGTGATGTATTGACAAATATGAAACTTTGTAATACTTTAATAATATTCATAGAGTACATAATTTATTAGTATTCATGCTCTTATATGATTTCTAATTTAGAAATCATAAATTAAGTTTTGTACATGATTAGATCAGAGATTGATCATGATTTTTCCAATATTTTTAGTTCATAATGAATTTCGATAAATTGATTAATTTCATATATATTGATCATGAATTTCGATGAATTGATAGATTCATGTTTGTTGATCATTTCAATGAATTGATAGATTTCATGTATGTTGATCATGAATTTCGATGAATTGATAGATTCATGTATGTTGGTAATTCTCTTCAAGTTGATTTTAAAAGCTACTTTCAATGTATGTATCATTGATTGTACATTTGCATATTTTCATGCTAATGAAAGTTCATGAACGATACCAAATTGTATAAATAAGCCTTGTGATAAAGTATATTCACACGATATCAAAGAAAGATTATGACATATTCATTATCTAAAGAAATTGATTAAACTAACTCAATCTAAATACAATTCAATATACTCAAAAGAAATTGAGTACTACCATCATTGGTTTGATGTGGAGACTAAAAGAACTATAATTCCACAATAATATCATCCACCAACCCCTAATTGACAAAGAACTGTCAAAATTAGTCAAAGTCAATTCTCTAATGAACTTGAGAATTCATATTGACCCCAAATCTTATATTGGAAACACATGTAGTTTCAAAATCTCAATAAACTTTGGGATGTACTCTAAATGAATTTTGAGAATTTTGTGAAACACTGCTTCCAAGGCTAAGAATTTAGTGAAAAGAAATTTGTTTGTTTGCTAAAAAGGGTCAATGACTTTGATATGTTGCGACTAAAAACATGTCTTACCATATGTGAAAAAGAAAGTCACTTTAAATGATAATAAGTATTGAGAGATACGATCTCACTCTATTTTTTCCACTTGAGCAAACATACAGATGCACTTGTATAATATTAATTATAATAATAAGTCATTGAGAGACATGCCATTATTCTTCATAATACCAATGGTAGACCTCCGAATAAAGAAATTTCTTGAGGCTAACTAGGATCAATATGAATAGTGGAAATAACCTCAAAGTAAAGGGGAATAGACATTTTGATCCCTACCTATGTGGGAAGAATGAGCCACGAGGTAAGATATGTAAAAGTTCATGATATTTATTTGTCATGGTAGAAGTCATGGAGGTCCCTCCAATAACCTTGCTTAGTCAATGGATATCCTCTATTTTGATTGATGAGATTTGTTTGTTTCTTAATTTACAAAAAACTTTTGAAAGTATAATCAATCATTCATATTAGACTATTGTATTTGGTCTTAAAGTTTATTTTGAGTTAGATTCATGTGATGTGCCCTTATTTAATTTAATTATTATTTTATTGGACTTATTGGTAAAATTTGGATTTCATTCTAAATTATTGAATGTGGGTGAGTTTCATTACCACACATTCACATACAAGGTTCAGGAGTAAACTATTAGATATAATGTAACATATATAGCAAGTAATACAAAATATTAGAATATATTTCATTCAAATATCTTCGAAGAATGTGAGAATTTGACGAGTAATAGACAATTATTCACTTAATTGATATTTATATGTGATAAAGTCTTGAGGCCTGGTGGCACATTGATTAAAGTCATAAAAGCTCATTATGGACCAAGAGCGAATGAACCTTGTTAAGTTTGATGATTCATGTTGATGATTATCATTAAGAAGTACATTATGAGGATGGAATTATACTTTTAGTTTATGTGGAAAAAAGCACGTTTTAGAGTCAATCTAGTAATTTTACTTTACTACTTTTGATTATTGAATCATAAGATATGACCAACAAAGAACTTTTGGACACTGACTCATTCAAGTTTTGACACGACTGGCATGGATTCTTTGATCATCGTGATATGATGGTCCATATTATAAGAAATTAACATGGACATCTTTCATTTTTAGTGAAACATAAAATGAGATAGAGATTTGATGCAAAGTATAGTATCGAACTAATGTTGTTCAATTATAGCTAGTGCATTCTAAAGTACTAGGAGCACTACATATGATTGAGACCTGCATTAGCTAAAGATAAAAATTATAATATTTCATTCTTATAATTGATAATTAGTGATACATGTGGACATGACCATTCAAGATGCGGGTCATTCAAGTATTTTTGGTCGATGCTTCAGCACGTATTGTCTATAAAAAATGTTGCATTTGCAAAACTTCTAGCACATTTAATATGATTGAGGACTCACCACCCTTATAAAGCACCCACACTCATAATTCTAGATAGTTTACATCCAAAGTACTTGATGTCTATTGCATTTTAAGAAAGATCGATGTACTGGATCTTGTTCCCTAATGTGCATATATAATAAGGTCTCAAATAAAACACCATCAAAAGGAATATAGATGGTGACTAAGACAATATTTATGCGCATGCATTTGTATTTGCACAGGGTTATGCAATATCGCACGCAACTCTTACTTATTCGTTTATGAACCCCTGCTAACCAAATGTTTTGCGTACCAGTTGGTAACTGGATATAAGCCTGACAATCCATATCTACGCGTATTTGATTAAGCAGTATATGTTCCTATTGCGCCCCCACAGCGCATTCTATGGGTTTTCAAAGACGATTAAGTATTCATGTTGGATATGAATCTCCAACAATCATCCGCTATTTGAAACCTTTGATAGACGATCTCTTTATTGCTAAATTAGTGAATTTGTCACTCTAGTGAGACAGTCTACCCGTCATTAGGGAGAGATAAGAAAAAGTATTTTCTAATGGAACGACATGAATAGTTTCATACTATGTCTCATTATGATCCCCGCATTTCACAATGTAACGTGAAATAAAAGTAAAGTGAATAATTAATCTTCAATGTATAGAAGACTCAATTTCTAAAGTGACGAGATCATATATATACAAGCTGCAAATGTGTCTGCAAGGTTAGAATTCCCAGTGAAGGGCACAATGTCACAGATTAAGACATTGCAACCATACTTAGTGGAGGTGTGGTTGAGGTCGTGACTCCCAAAAGGAATAGGGGAGGTCACTTGGTTCGATCAATACTCGCCCAAGGAATAAGAGGGAATGTATGGCACAACTTTAATTGATCATCATTGAAAATAATGACTCTCATGAGATTATCTCTGATTATACTTATTTCCATGAATCATTACCGGAGGACGCTCCAAAGTTTAATATGATTCCAGAGAATAAAGAAATCTTAATGTACGATGAGAGTTTATATATGTTGATGGAAAGACTTTTCATGCACATTGATGATATATACATTGTTGCTAGAAGAATCATAGAGCACAATAGTATCGAACCACGCTCTATTAAAATATCAATATAGAGCAAATTGACCTAAATATAAAGAATTAATCCAGGTAGAACTAAATTAACTGACAACAAGATAGGTGTTTGGTTTGGTAGTGCTAACCTCACCAAGTGTAAAGCCTGTAGGACATAAACAAAGTTTTGTCAGAAAGCGTAATGAGAAAAATAAAGCCATGAGATGCAAATCTAAACTTGAAGCACAAAGTTTATCAAAATGCCCTGGAATTGACTATGAGGATATGTACTCTCTCATAATAGATGTTATAATTCCAAAGAACTGAAAATGCATCTTATACCTGTGGCTACATCATATCTTTATGGGGATCGTGATTTAGAGATATATATACGAAAGTGCTTGCTGGCCTTTCATTGCCAAGTCAAGTGACTCTAAGCCACGGAGTGCATTTTCAATTAAATTAAAATACTCACTTTATGGATTGAATCAATCCAGACGGATGTGGTATAACCGTCTAAGTGACTACTTGATTGGAAAAATATAATCTATGCCCTTGCGTATTTACAAAGAAAATAAGTTTCAAATTTGCGATTATAGTTGTATATGTCGATGAAAGGAACATAATATCTACTCTTAATGAAATAAGAGATATCTCTAGTCATTGAAATTCTTAATTTGAGATAATGCATCATGGGAGAACTCGGTCACGTTAAGGCTTTAAATTAAAACTGAGTTTGTGGAATACTAAATTCTACAGTTTGCATATATCTAAAATATGATCAGGCAATTAAATATGAATAAGTACAATTTTTTAGCACTCCTATGATTGGTCAAAGTGAAGATATAAGGAAATATCAATTTCGTCAATGGAATGACGAAGAACTTTTGGGAGCTGAAATTCTCTACCTATGTACAATAAGTGCATTATTGTACCAATACCAATACACTTAACCAAATATTACTTTCTCAAAATTGTTATCATGATTTAACTCAAGAAAGCGCAATGTCACTGGAATGGGATCAAAATGTAATTTGATACCTAAAAGAAACCATTGACGCGAGTTTATTTTTCCCATTCATGAATGTAATTGGGATTGCAGATGGTCTTGTAATCCCTATAGAAAATATTGAGTTTACTTCCTACTGTGAAACACCAAATAGTATCGTTAATGTTGGTTACTCATTCGATCAATGTAAAGAGATCATTATCATACATATAGTAGTTTGTGAGTATCTACGATAAATGTTATGATCATTCATATATCTGATGATAGTGGCTTGAACTCTATCACTGAAGAAAATGTGATAATACGAGTAAATTGAGGAAGTGGAGATTTCCAAAGTTCTCTTGATAGATGTACATATCAGAGAGAGATGTACACTTTAGGGGGAGCCTCAACATAGGTGTGTTGTACTCTTTTTCCTTAAACCAAGTTTTATTTATCCTATTGGGTTTTGTTACTTGGCAAGGTTTTAACGAGGCAACAATAAAACACCATCTCACCATTTGACTTGGCACAAGGGGGAGTGTTGAAGGAAAAACACAATTAGTGTGCCTTCGTCAACAAGTAACTGATGAGAGAAAATTTAGGTATTTATTATCTGTATGTATTGTGGAAACATGTAATTGATACTCTATATAAAGGGAGTCTTTGATGAATAAGAGAACCCTAATTTTTACCGTCTCCATCGTCTCTCTTTTGTGTCTTCTTCTATTATGCTTTTCCTTTTACAAATATCAATTAATATCAATTATTTTCAAAAGAATATCAATTAATATAAATCAACATACCTCCAATATATATATATATATATATATATATATATATATATATATGTGTGTGTGTGTGTGTGTGTGTGTGTGTGTGTGTGTGTGTATAATCTTGGTGATATATTGCCTAAAATCGTGTACAATCTTTTAGTGATATTATCTTGGTGAGATATTACGTGGAGAGTTCATTATTGTCAATTAATATTGATTAATCAATGAAGATGCCATAAAATATTTATGGTTGAGTCCGATTTTTATAATATATATTGTCAACTTTCCACACCAAAGCTAATTCGTTTTTCCTTATCTATTGCATAATCTTTAAATATATTGCCTAAAACCATTATAATTCTTATAGTTTCTATGAATATCTAGATGTCAATCAAGACAATAAAATATATTTTCCTTCTTGTGATAATTATATTAATTAATAAATAATATCAAATTGATAGCATATTTGGGAGATGGGATTTCGAGAGGAAACAATTATCATCACATGGCTTGCTAATATATATTAGATGTATTAGGACATGGTAATTAATCTACACAGATCTGAGGCAAAATAAATCTATTTTTCCAATTGGTTGCAAATAATGGTTGTTAATGAATAAAAGTGGTAAATGTATAAATAATTATTTACATGTATATGCACTAAATTTTGGTATAAATACATATGAAATGAAAAAGAAAATACATCACGTCAAATATAATTAATTTATGGAATATCTTCAAAGATCTTCAAAAATTTATGGAATATCTTCAAAGATCTTCAAAAATTTATGGAATATCTTCAAAGATATGCAAAAAAAAAAAAAGGAAATCCAATCTATTAGTTGAAGATATGCAAAATTTAGAAATCCAATCACACCTTGAAACCTTAATAAAAACGAATTTATGGGGCATAATCATCATCTGACAACTGATTGAATCTGATTATTAGCCATCTATTATATATAACACAAATCCGCATCTATAAACAGAAAACATCGACATTGAAATCTAACTTAATTTATGATATTCATTTTTTTTTAAATTCTATCCAAGAACAATAAATATGAATCGGAAAAAAATCACCAAAAAATCGAAGAGTAAAGAAAAAAAAAGAATGATTATTCGGTTGTATTACAACCTTGAATAACATGGAAATAATCATGATCGGTTCGTTAACAATCTGCATTTGAAATGAACCCAAAATTGAATATACGAATACACTATATGGGGGGCCCACAAAGTGGGGCCCCATATAGTATATTAAAAACTTAAAAAAAAAAAAGAGATGGTGCAAGAAAAATGCCCAAAATAAAAAATCGAGTTTGTAGGGAAGAATAAAAAAGAAAAAATTTTAAGAAATTAATTAAAAATGAAAGAAATCTAGAAATAATTTTTTTTTTTGTTTTTTTGCCATTAGATACCTGCCACTGCCAAGTAAACTCAAATTGGATTCATAAATAAATCACAAAGATTAATAGTAAGACCCATGAGATAATTATATCTCGACACATACGCACGCATCCAATAAAATATTTCTTCAATCACAAAGTTTTATTAAAAAAAAAAATCAAAGACAAAATAGAATCAATAATCCTTGTGCACAACAACATCTAACCCCACAATCACCCTCCAAACTCTTTATCACTTCCGGTTGCAGATTTTATCTCTCTCCAGTCAGCAGTTGTACAAAGCATTCAATAAAATGATGTTCGATAAATAAATAATTTTTTGAAGAAAACTAGTTTCGAATGACTCTGATATGGTCTGGGTCGAGTGAGGGAGGAAAAATGGCTACCCCTAGATTTCTAACTAATGGAACAAATGAAAAAAAAAAGTATTATTTCATGGGTGTTTCTAACTGTAGACACCCCCTTGTAACTGACTTTTTTGTAGTCACACCTTCTACACCACTTGATTCTGTTATTATTCAATTTCATCTATCCATTTTGAGTACAACGTGGTACAAAGGGGTGTTTCAGTTGTACTATGTAGTACTTTTTTAATTTTATGATTAAAAATAATTTTTTTACTAACATATTACCAAATTAACCCTCTAATAATAATAATAATAGTAAAATTTAAAAGTATTTTAAATTATTATTATAAAGTTATTTAATTTGTAAACTAACCCTTTAACTTGAACAAATTGCATTTCATCCTTCGACTTTATCTAATTCATAAAATAACCCTTGAACCTTAAATTTTATTAAAAATATCCCATAAATCTTATAAATTTATATTGTAGAATTACATCAATTAAATAGAAAAAAAAATTAGATTTCATTTATAGTCTCGTGAACTTGTTCTTCCCCCAACCGGACGTGGAACGTTTCTCCGGCGATTGGGTCGGCATCGATTGGGGTGCCAACGGCGAGGGCAAGCACAACGGGTCCCACAATGGTGACAGCTACTTCACGGCCAGGGGTCCCGATACGTCAATTTTTCTGCCTTTTTAGACCGAACTAGGTAATTTTAAAGGAACTCACCCATTTCTTCCACCCCCAAATTCAGCAATCGGCCTATTTCTCTCGACGGCGGCTTCGAAAGCGGCGATTAGGCGGCGAAATTCTGGTGACCTCATCACACAACGTCGTTGCAGCCAAAGCAATGTCGACCGTTGTGACGGAGATGCTTAATTCAACGAGATTAATCTATATAATTATTCGTCATTCAATGTGCTTCATTCATTGGATCAAATTACAGGTATTTGGGGCTATTCGTTGTGTAATATATGCGTCCTCGTTATTGAAATTACATAGAGTAGTCGATGGGTCGAGAAGTGTATACCAAAGTCAATCATTTGTTGAGTTCCCCAAAACTGTTTGATAAAATGTCTGAACCAACCGTGCCGATAAATCGTTCGATGTAACACGAAGAAGACCATATAAATTGTACATGACTGTTGACCTTTATATGATGCTTGTTTATTTATGAGAATCTCCAGATGTTGATTTTTGCTCCACTCGCTCTCATTTGTTGACTCTAAGCCAGTAGAAAGCTTAACGGCTGATCACTTGAATGTTGTTTTATTTGAATAATGGATGATTGGGCATGTAGATTCCCTGTTCGAAGCCGTAACATACTCCTTGAATGGTGTTTTGAAATTCTATTATTGTTTTAATTTCGTTGGATTCTCTATAGTACAATTGGACATTGCACTACTTATGTGGTTTTAATGACTTGAGTTTAGTTTTCTGTTGGGTTGAGTTTATTAATAACAACGGAACAAATTCTTGGCCTGTCAAAATTTTGAATCCGTCGTTTTGTGTTCGTTGCCCTTTTGCCTCGTCTTGACTGAATACTGTACAGTACAGTACATCGATAGTAGTGCATAAGAATATTGTCATTTTCAGACAATATTTCAGTCAAGTTCCTCCACCTTTTCCTGCAAATTCTGTACAATTTGAGCTAGTTTGTGCTGGGCTGGAATATTACACTAATTAGTTTGACCAATTATTTTGTACAAGTTGTGGCCAATGAGTGCCGACCATGAAACTAAAAATTGTATTTTGTGTTATATTATGCTTAATCATTTTGTTTGTTCAATTCTCAGTTTGTAAGACCCATCCTGTCGGTGAAGAGAGAAAGTATCATTGAGCATCTGAAGATGCACAATTCTCACATCTGACGCCGTCTACTAATCAGGCATATTATTGCGATTGTGGGGGTGCATGACACCGATTATTATGTCCATTTATGTTTCGAATTCTTGTGTTATAGTTTGCATTTTTGAACGCTTATCACACGTTGTTGTTTTTTTAAAACTGTTACTTCATTAGTGTAATTTGTTGTTTGAAATTTTTCTCACACTCTGAAATATTATTTTGGATCTTTTTATGGTGCAGCTTTGTCATTTCGGTTTATGGTAATATTTTTTTAATTTGGTTTAGTAGCTCCCACTTCCTCGTTTTATGTTATAGTATATCAGGTCGTCTTAAAGACTGAGTTGATAATAACGACTTCACACATGCATGCAGTCATTTCAATATATAATATATCAAAATCTAAATAAAATAATTTTTGTAATTGTGGTTTCGTGATAACGCGCTAACCGCTGTTTTAATTTTGCACCCGGCAATTTTATAAACTAGTAAATCAAATCACTGTCAAGCTACCCTCATAAATGTCTCTCGTATGTTGCCAAACTATTGTGATGGTGTGCATAAAAAATTTAATAACTTTACAAATGTTTACAATTGATGTCCAAGATAAGACAGTTGCACACGAAATATATGAAACGATAATTACCAAAACCGTAATCTAAAAAATTAAAAAATTAGCAAACACTGATCATCTATATGATTATTCGAATGTCTATATTCAAATACACCACCGTCACGCAGACTAACCAAACATCACACTCTATCCTATCATGTCGTCTTTCTTCTTCGAACGTCCGTTCATTTTTTTGGTGGATTTTGGGAGTTGAGTGGAATATAATCCTCATCGCTTAATGTAACATTTTTGGGATTTGCAGTGTCAGGAAGTTCGGTCTTCTTTTTGCAAGTAGTCGATTTATGGCCTGGTTTACTGTAAAAGAAAAACAACACATTAGTTTTTTTAATTTCAACCATAACATTTTAGTTTATGAGTATGGACATTTAAATTAAAATATGACGTACCCGCACAATCTACAATTTGGCTTTTTGGCTTTAGGAGCCCCTCTTGCCCCAACCTTATGCGGATCACGTATAAATGCATTTGGTTGTGAAATTCTATCGGGATCATGCATCCCGCCCGGATGCTCGAGATTAGAATTTTGTGTTGGCATTGAATCGGAAAGTATTTTCTCTGCCTTCTTTGTCGCGTTTCGAACCTTCTTAATAGACTTAACGGTTGCTGACTCGGTCTACGAAGCTTTAAGACATAAATCACTGCATTCCTGGTGAAGCACCATAAACCTCTTCAGTTGTGGATCCACTGTTAGAAAAGGAAGGTTCTCTTGCAACTGCCTCCCAGACTCTTTGGTCCATCTTTTACGTACGCACTCAGCAGGTATAGCTTGAAGATTCATATTCTTGAATGCACTGAAGAGATGACTACATGGCAACCCATCCGACTCTAGCATCTTGCAGCCGCATAGATATGTACCTTTTGTGACATCAACCTTCACCGACCATTGTTTTTTAAATTCTCAACCATATTGTTCCATAGTGAATGTGTGTAAACCGTCGGCATCTACAATTTTTTCAACAACTATCAGACCTTGCTCCCTCAATATTTCTCTTTCGACATCTTCAAATACGGCTCTGGTATAAATACCTGCAGCGTGATGAAGGAGGCCGTGAAGCGCAGCAGTAGGTCGTATCGTTGGTGGCGTGCGCACAGATTCAGTATGTTCTTTTAAAAATGTATCTTTCATTGAGACGAGTACCTTATGGAAATGATGTAGGAACTCGGTAATTGTGCTTCCGAATTTGCCTAGGTTCTTGAATAGAGAGTTTAAAGATTCTGCCCGTTGTGTTGTCCTAGTCATTCCCATGAAATGACCTCGTAGGTACGCCTCGCTCCAGTGTTCTCGTCTATCGTAGGTCTCCTTAATCCAACTGCTATTTGCAACCCCATGTTTCTCGATCTCTTTTTGCCACTCACGCTTGAAACTTTGAACAGACCATCTCGCCATCATTAACCTAGAGAAGACGGTGCAAAATTCATGTACCTTCACATTCTGAGCACAATTTCTATTCAGATGCCAACCACATAGTCTGTGCACTGCATTAGGGAAAATCGCTTTTATGGCTTGACGCATGGATTCATCTTGATCTGTGACAACTGAAACTGTGGATTTCCCGTCCATAGTTGCAAGGAATGCCTTAAGAAACTAGACATAGGATTCAGACGTCTCGTTATACATCAATGCAGCTCCAAAGATAATATTTTTCTTGTGGTTATCAATTCCCGATAAAATGATCAACGGAAAGTTATAGGCATTCATTTTGTAAGTACTATCCATAATGAGCTCGTCGCCAAACTTACCATATGTTGTCCGGGAGAAACCATCACACCAAAATAACCTGCTTAGTGATGAATCGTCGATGCATGTTTTCTCGATAAACAAGTTAGGGTCATTCAGCTGCATCCCTTCGAATAGGGAAAGCGCAGTTTGGATGTCCCCGTTCCGAACAGTGTCACTCCATTGTTTCCCTGAGAAATTGTATCCTGCCTTTTTGTCGAACGTAGTATTGCATGGACCACCATCAACCTGTTGCAGATAATTGAAACTATGGCATGGGCGGATGCCTGCATCTTGTAGCAAACTCAACATCGCCTTTTGAGGTGCCGATATGTATCTGCAAATATTCTTATTCATTTCAGTTTGATTGATAAAAATTCAATACAATGGACACATATTCAGAGAACCCTATGGTCACAGTCAATATCATGTGTGCATTTTTTTACAAACAAATCTTAGCAATAATTATTTTTGAATTGTTCACCCGACGCGATGACATGTGATGATGATGATTGCTTATGTTGGTAGTGTGGAAAAAATAATTAAATACACCCAATTTCACTCATGGAGACAACATTATGTTTCATAAATATAAAGTGAATTTAACATCACATGCCTGTTACACTTGAGACGGTATGCTGTTTCCGGCGTTTCTAGAGCGTGGTTGTGAGCAGGTCGGAAATCGGAAACCTTGTACGACCTAGTTGCAACCTCGTGTACAATGCGGAGTCTAGCAGGACAATCGCATTTCTTGCTTACTCTCTCTTTTCGAAGTCGTTTACACTCTCGAATCGTTTCCTTCCTTAGCCCTGCACAAACGCACTCAAATATTTTATTTTTCAAAACACCCTTTTTGAACTGTGAGTGGCTTATCCGAACATCGAAACCCATTTGCCTCCCATAGTTAACTTAAAATGATTCTGCCTCCTCGCCAGAACCAAAAACGATACCCCTAACTGTTGCCTCATCTAGGGTTGCTTCTTTTTTATTTTCCTTGTTGATAGCAGGTTGTGCATTACCTGGAAAAAAAACCTCCCCGTCCTGTGAGTTTTCCAGTTTAACGTATGAATCCGACATTCGTTGATATGAGACTAAACCTTTAATCCAAATTTTTTTTAAAAGAACGCACTATATTCAATCGAACAAACACGAGGATGAATTACAACACAAAATTTTATTTGTAGCGGGCATTATATAATAATTATACTGAAAGCAATCGTTTTACTATCTATCATTTCGATAGATAGAGTGGGGTATAACTTTAAAATATCCGAGATTTTTACCTTTTAGTTGGTATTTCCTCAACAACGAATCCCCCACTCTCGATGAAAACACAAATAATCACATGAAATACCAACTTGAATTTTTTTGTATTTGTCATCTTGGAATTCAAACACTGTTGTTGTGTGGTCTGCGTTTGCGATTTTCCCCCAGTCGTGTGCATTTACGTGTAATCGTGTGTATGATTAGGTTACTACGCATATATTTGTAACTGGTGATGCATATTGTGATTAGGGTTGCTAGAACAATAAATTTAGTGTATAATCGGTGCAGGATAGGTTCGGTGTGTGTTTTGTATATTCATGGAAAGAACTCTTTTGTGCTAAGACTTGTCCCACATCGGCTTGACCTTAAAAAATATCACATGTTAAAATTATGTACATTCCTTGGTCCTATTGGAATCAACCCCTGGCCCGGGGAATCAATATTGGGCCCAACTACGCTACGAATTTGCCGCTTCACGGACATATCGCGGGCTCGGGCTTTGATCTATAATTGGATTGGCTAGGGCCTGTGTCAAGTCCGTAGGAGAAATTTTTTTTTCTTTTTATCCTTACGTTTTTAGTTTCAATTTTTTTTTTCTTTTTATCCTTATGTTTTTAATTTCAAATTATTTCGTCTAAGTTTTTTTAAATTGTGAATAATTACATATTTCTAACTCTCTATTAAAGTGCCATGGTAGTTTTGTATTAATTTCACCAACATAACTACTCACACATATGTACATATTAAAATAACATTAGACTCGATTGTAAGTCCACTATCATAACAAGTCGAACTGTTGTTAGTTAGACAATTTGGACATTCACTTGTAATCAAACGAGTCAACTACGAACAACCCAAGTTTTTCGAAGAATTAAATAGGACGAATTAGAATATTGATTTTCGCGCGAACATTAAGGCTATGTTTGTGATAGGGGTTATAATTTTAAAATGACAATATGAATGTCAATATTCATTGGGTTTTAAATTCCAAATTACAATTCACACACAACAATTTTTGTCATTATCTGACGTTTATGGTAAAACCTGCTATTATGTTGCTATTTAAATAGTTTAACTAAAAATAACGTATGCCAACACAAATAAACCAATTTTCATCGGTTTCGAAATTGAATTGACATACATGGTACAAAAATACTACATATGATAAAAGAGGCAACTTTCTTTAAATCAATTATTTTTTTTGTTTATTGTTTTTTTCCCACTAAATATGATGCATTTATTAGTCCATGATTTAACACGTACAAAATCAAAACTTCATTCTCGATTCTACCACAAATTCAATCTCAACATTAGCGCAATTCATTTGACACCGGGACATAAGATAACGCTGCCTTACAATAGCATGCGGCCAACACTTCCAATTCCGTCCCCTCCCCTAGACATGTTGGTGAATGCAACACTAATCGCTATCACAATAATAACATTGATCATAAGTTTATGTTTTTTCTCCAATTTTTGGATTCTAAGCTTCGCAGCCTCAAATTTTGACAGTAGCTCAGCACTCATAGTGGCTTCATTATCCAATTCTTTCAAACTTCTTGTTTGATCCCCTTGCAATCTATGCAGCTCAGCTTCCCTGTAATGAATCCTATCGGAAAGTAATTTCTCCGTCACATCCTTTCTTTTCAATTGTTCTTGGAGAACGTCTTTTTGGGCCTTCAATTTCACGAAACAACTCCTTTGGAATGGTGTCAAGGGCGGGTCGATCCAGATAAAGTATCCGTAGTCCTTATTGATCTATGGCAAAAACAATTATCATATGAGTCAATGTACAACATTGTGTATTGTCAATATCTGTACCCAACCTGACATAGAAGTAATTAACAACATAAACTCATGCAAACAACTATTAAATTAAAAAGGAAAAAGGAAATAATGATGATATATGTTTGAGAAAATTGGACATCAAACTGGAAAAAGAAATTGGTCAGGATCATATCAAAATGACACCTTTCTTAGACTGCATCTGCAGAACTTCATCGCTGGATGGTCATCTGACATGGATGTGAGAACATCTGCTTCAATATCATGATGACATTTCTTCTTTTCATTGAATTTCGAATCTAAAGAGCTCATCTCTTCAGTAATTGGACAAGAACTTGTCATTATTTACCGATTGCTGTAAATGAGATGTATCGAGATTTTAGATGGATGAATAATTCAATTTAGGCTGACCTATCGTCTCATCTGTACCAATGAGACAGCGGCCGGGATATTTTTTTTAAAATAGATTAGGGTTGTATTGTTGATAAATCGAGCGTAGATTAGGGTTTGTACTTCAGGAATATTCTTTTGTGAGATTGGCAAAGATGGGGATACAGCTGTGCACGGATTTTTTTTACTAGACTCTGTCCCACATCAGCTTGGTGAGAAGAAACATTACACCTTATAATTGTGTTTATTCCTCGGGACTCTTGGAATCAACCCCTGGGCCGGGGAATCACTATTGGGCCCAACTGGGCTACACACTGCACTGCTCGATGGACATGGTGCAGGCCCGGGCTTTGATCTTTAATTGGATTGGTTAGGTCCTGCGCGGAGCCCATCTTAGCAATTTTTTTTAAATACACTTTAAAATTTCTTATAATTATGTACTCTTACGTGTAATTATTTAATTTTTATCATAAATTATGTTTATATATTCAATATTTATTACAATTTTCCGTTTCTATTTGAATATATAACTTTGATTATAATTGTTTTGTTGTAAATTGTAGTAAATAAATAGATAGATTGTTTTCGTGCTAGAGCGGTTGATCTACCCACATTAGGTTTACTCGTTAATGGTTGATCAAATTTGTTGGCTTCACCCTATCCCAGTACTAAGATTCAGATATTTTCGGAATGTTGATCGGATTCAAAAGAAATGATAAACTAATGTTTTCATGTGAAGATTATTTATTTTTCAGAGTGGCAAAATTAATTAAAATCCGTATTCCAAATTTGTTACTCTCTATATACTTTTAATTGACTATATATTAAACTAATTAATCGCTTGCCAATTTTTTAATTTCATTAAAAACATTGTAACAAAAGACCAAAAAAGAAATAATAATCTTGTCATGCAGCTAATTCCACCTCATTGAACTTCACCCGGTGGAAGTTATCTGAAGTGCTTGTAGCTGAATCCATCACATTAACCTCGTCCTGATTGCTTGGTAAGAACAAATTATACGCTCGTGAATGTGTATATTAGTAATAATTAAAGTTTTATTTGTGACTATAATTATTTATTTTAAATAATCACATGTATATATTTTGTTTTTTGTATTTTTCCATATATGATCTATATTAGTTTATATTCTATTGCACGAAGTCCATACTGGTAAATTGACAATCAATCAGCTAGGCCCTTCTTGGTTGAACTCACTAAATGTTCTGAGAGATGATGGTTGATGGATGGTGGATGATAACCTATGAATTTGTATCTGATGGCTGGTAGCTGTTTCCAATTAGTGTTTGGTGAATTATTTGCTTAGAGTGCCTAATTGATGGGTCATTGTCATTACAATGCACTGATAAACACACTGCATGTGTGCATGGGCAACTTTGTGTCGTACGCAGAAAATTATATCAAGATTCCCAAACGAATCGAACCATAAAACAATATTACATATTTCACGAGTCTTACACATGATGGGTCTCCTTTTAATCATATTCAATTTAATAAATAACTTACGAGTAATTGTGTTGTAAGCTATCTGGCCCTTGATAAGCTAGCTGATAAGTTCCAAGTAATTCGAGATCACATTAGTTATAGTTGATGACCGGTATTTAAATTGGGCTAGTTGATATAATCAAAACGTTTGTAGAATGCAGTTGATGACTCTGTCTCGTAAGTACTAAATTACACAAATGTACATGTTTAAAATTACATATTTTTAATTTTTTTCTATATGTTATTAGGATTGTTCATTTATTAATTATTGTTTCCATTACCAATTTAATTCTATTAAAAAATTTCTATAGCTGCACTATAAATTTTCAAACGCTCATCCTACCAACGGGTATTATTCTTATGCGAGGCCCTGCTTGGTTGAGCTGATTTAAACAGCTGATAACTGATACCTGGTAGCTGATAACTGATAGCTGATAGCTGGTAGTTGATTTTCAATTAGTGCTTGCTAAATTAGTTGATTAAAGTAGCTGATTGAAGGTTAATTTACCAATATAGACATGATTAAAAAATATAAAATATTATATATTGTAAAAAAAAGAAAAATATAAAGAATAAAAGAGATAAAATTATAATAATTAATGAATACATCCCACAAGATTATTTAAAAAAATATAAATACTTGAAAAATAAATTCAAAAATAATTATAATAATAAATAAAACTCTAATTATGACTAATAAAAATATTCTCGTCAAATATAAAGTAATATATTAGTTTATAAATAATATATTTCTTACAATAAGCTCAACCAAGTAGGGCCTAAGACGCTAAAATTAGAGCAATACATGTATTGAAATAATTCATCGTGCTTAATTTATACATTAATTTGAAATCTAATACAGATTTCTAAATCAACATAACCTAACAAATTAAGGAATAAATAAAACACACCTCTTAAAGTGATGCTGAATGACCAAAGGAAATATAAAAGAAATTAGACCATAGTGCTTATCTCGCTGACCACAAAAAATAAAAGCATATAATTGATCTATAACATTTCCGTCATTACGTTAAGTGGGGTAGTTGGAAGTAATATTTGTTCCGACTTTTGATGGGAAATGCCAAATCAACTCAGTTCTAGAAATAATTACGGAGGCACACTTAATTCTAAAAAGTAATCATTCCAAATAATGAATACATAACGTGTACTAGTTAACCAAATACCAAAAAAATATTCTGCAATCTTTCTAATTCCAATACAATCAGTAATGTTGTCTCACACAACCATACTAACCTTTTGGCCTGCACGCAAATGTGACTCTTCATAACCGCCCATCGTACTATTATTTAAAGTTGCTCTTACATAGTCAAGACTCATATTTCTTATTGTTTGAATTTCCCCATTCAAGCTTATTATCATCTACAATGTCGAGCATGGACAACAGCAACGACGAGCATAGTCCAGACATTGTTGAGGAGCTGGAGGCAGAAATTGTTCGTCTTAAACAGGATTACGTCGATCAGCTGTTCCAGATCATTGATATTCTGCTGGAGAGCGAAAATTACTGGGAGGAGCATGATCACCTGCAGGCTGAGAACGCTCATCTGCAGGAGAGGCTGAAAGAGCTCGAAGATAAGGGAGAAAAGTCGATGTAATAGTGGTGGAAGTAATGCTGTCCTTGTATTGTATTTCCCTTTAATTTCTGTATCGTATTTTCCTTTAATTTCTGTATTTTATTTCTAAAGAAATTTCGGACTCTATGATCTTATTTCCGTATAATTTTAAGGTCCAGGGTTCAATCGCATGCACAGTCAATTTTCTTAAGGTTTTATTTTCTTTTGGAGTTTTTTCGAAAAAGAAAAAATGACAATCATTTAATATTTAAAAAACCCTTTTGATATAATAAGATATAATTAGGATAAATATATAAAAATCTATATTTATGGATATCACTAAAATAGACCAGATTTCTAATATTATCATTATTCTGTAAATTAAATTTAAGTTCACCACTAATTTGATAATTACAAATCAGACGTTCACACATTAAGTCCACATATGACGAAAGAAATGTGCCAATTCATTAGCATGCTTTCGATCGAGGATTTTGAAATTCATCATTGTGATTTTTAATTTTTATGCATTTTTCCCACAGTTTTTTTTAAGTACAAAATAACAATTGTTTATAATGCGATATACGCGAAAATATATTAATCTATTTCAAAATTGAAATCAACATAACCTGATAAGTTAATGAAAAAATTAAACAACAGTGAAGGTATTGTTGAGAGACTAAGGGAAATTAAATTGAAAGATCAGATCAACACAGTGCTCTATTTTGGACGTTAAAGCTGGATAACTTCTCCAAATAAATAACGTCATGCATTTTAAAGGCACATATATATTTTAAAATTACCGTGTCTAACATATTTTTTATTTAATTTTATTTTTTAATTAGGATTGTAGTTTTTTTAATTATTGTTTCTTTTACCAATTCAATTCTATATATAATATAAAATATTTGCACTACAATCCTGTATACTCAACCTAGTTACTTTTAAAATTCACCATAGAATCAAGTTCAAAATTCAATCTAAATATAAACTGAAACTAAAAAGGACATAATATAACACCATGTTAAAAAATTTCTTGATTAGCTCTGGCCGCTAAAAAATTTAAAACTTTTTCACTGATTTAGACCCTGTACCATCAATACGACGGATTGAGTAGCTGACAAAAATATTTGATGCGTTTTTTTTTAGGGTAAAGGTCATTTCAATTCATGGCTCCATATTGGACGTGAATTTAGGATATTGAAGGACGGGTTGCATTTACTGTGCACCCAAATTTGACAAGTTTACCCAAAAAATGCCTCCATAAATATTTTTTATTTATCACATTATCATTTATACTTAGCTGAAATTGACAATTGTATTCATTCTCCTTTACAAGAAAATGCTGCACTGATTGTTCTGAACATCATATGTGGTCAGAAAAATTAGTCTATTCGTCCTATTATATTAAGAGCTTTTCTAATATTAAAAAATTGAAACTACCAGGACAAAAAACACTAATTATTTCTTGGAATGTAATAAATTTGTATTGAACAGGATTAATTTACACAGACTACCATATACTCTAAACATTGCAATTTTTCTATATTATGTTTTATGAAAAATTCATTAATATCAAAGCAACATGGGTAATTTGGTGGTAGAAAATATTTTGCTGGGACATGAACACACGAAATATCAAAATGGAATGAGGAATAAGCTCAATTGCATACATTAATGTGCATGCGTTCAGTAATATGGTAAGGGACACCATGCGTAATAAATCAGCCAGTAAGTAAATTGAAAAATAAAGTTAAATTCCTATTAAATTAATCACTTCAAGTAATCAATACCCATCTTGAAGTAATTAAACTAAGCACGCAAGAAATATTGTGCTGCATCTTTTCGACTCCAAGACAGTCAATTGAGGAGAGTGGACACAACACATATGTGTCTTTTGGGCTTCTGAACCAATGACGTTTCTCATCCACATTCAAACTATTATTTAAGGCAACTCTCACATTAAACAAGCCTCACTTTCCTTCTTCGTGTATTTTCTCTCTAAATTATTATATCATCAGCAATGTCTACTTCTGGAGGCAGTGACTCCAATCACTCTCCGGATCATGTTGAACAGCTGGAGGCTGAGAATTTTCGTCTGAAAAAGGACTTTGTCGATCAACTGTTCAGCATCATGGACATATATGCGGATATGGACCGCTACAAAGAGGAGAGGGATCAACTGCTGGCTGAGAATGCCACCCTGCGCCAGAGATTGAAGGATTTAGAAGAGAAGGAAGGAAAGGATGTGTAATATAAGTGGAATAAAGATGTGTTTTTTAATTTAGTCTTTTTTTTTTGTTTTGTTTTTTGTTGGGATCGTTTTACCCAGTGTGCTGTAGGAAAAAAAATATGCCCAAAATTTAGATTAATCGCATTAATTACGCTTGGAATTGTTATCCCGTGCTAATTTATGTCTGCTTTTATTCATGATATTAGCATACTTTGCATAAAGTGACTGCAAATGAACATTCTATTTTTTTCTTTAACTGAAGAAGACTGTAAATGATATTGTTTTTATTAGACCACCAATAACGAATATGGGTTGAATATCAGGTTTTTTCAGGCAGTTGATTTGTACACTAATTTCTTTTATCGAGATTGTTTGCATGTACTTGCATCTTCGTGTAAGCATTACAAATTTAACAAATAATATTGTGTAAAAATATTATTTAAACTAAATAATTAAATATTATTATTTGTTAAAATGGACCAACAACCCAGCCCACTAAAACCCCTTTAAACCACCCCATTAAAACACAAACACCCACGTCCTCCATCCCCACTTTATGGAGGAGTAAATGGATTTATTTTTGCTTTTGGTGTATGCTGTTATCGTATTATTACACCTCTTATATCGAGAGTTTAATTACGTGTTGTTATCAACGGATGTGATCGAAAGTGGATTGACTTTTGTGTTTTCACAAATTATTTATGCTGGCGGGTTTTCTAATATGGGGTGTTTTTCGATTCTGTATTACTCGAACTGAGATTTTGTTCTGTTTATTTAATGAATATTGTCAGGACTTTTTCTGGTAAAAAAAATAAAAATAAAAATTTTATTCAAGACACAAAATGAATAGTGTTGCCAATTAATGACATGCGTAATCGAGTTAGCGAGTAAATTTTAAAAGCATCGCAAATCTTGTGACTACAATTTGAGAAATTGTTGCAGATTTAAGGACACAAAAAAATAGTGTCACCAAATTAATATTCATGACGCGAGGAAAAAAAGCGTCACGTTCAGAAATTTACCTACGCATGTTTTGCGTCATGAATAAATTCGTGACATCAAATTTAACAACGCAATTCGTGACACTTTACTAAGCGTAAGTAAAGTGATTTGTGACGCTTATAAGCGTCACTAAACATAAAAAAAAGTGTCACTAAACATCCTTTTTGTTGTAATGTATGTTATTAATTTAATATTTTGTGTATAATTTGACATTTTCAAAATCTTACTTATATTATAGTTGTAAAAATACCAAAGACGTAAGATATAGTTCTAGAAAATCCATACGCATTTTATATAAGATAAGAAAAATTATATATAATATACTTAAAATAATGAAAATGAGTCCATAAATTATATACCAGATTCGAAGATAATGAAAAGAACTACTCACAAAATGTAATAATATAAAAGACAAATTTCTTGATTTCAAGTAAATATTATAAAGTTAAAATAAATAATGCAAATAATGACGAGCTTACTTCTCATGAAACACGTGCATCAGAAGAGTCATTGATCTTGAACTAGTTAAGGTGATTTAAATTGCTTGTATCTGAATCCATCACATTAAGCTCTTATAGGTCGCTACGTAAGAACCAATAATAAGTTCGTGAAAGCTTATTCAACCTAATAGGTTCGTGTCCACATAAAGGTACAGGTCGGAGCCTGTCAATTGAATAAGATCCAACCTTATGTAGTTAAAATCCCTTTATTTTTTATTATGTTGATTTATTTGAAATAATTATTCAATCATTTGTATTTCACTTAATATGTACAGCATTTTAAAAAATCTTCAAGTAAACTTTGTACTTTGTATGGTTTACAAATTTTGCTTAATAGGCTAAACACATAAATGATTTAATTTATTACATTACATGTATTTATTGATATTAAAACATGTATTGATTGGTTTACACCCTTTCTGTAGTATATATTCAAATTTTTTATTCTATTTATGGTATTTAATGCAATCCACCTGACCTGCAAGCTGTATAGTTTGGCTGACATCTTTGTATTTTTTTTTTTTTTGAATTATTGGATATTATTCTATTGAAAGGTAACAACTAAAAAATCTCTTCTAATCTTAATACGGATTTGAAATTCTTGCAAACAATAATATCTAAATTAAATGTCTTATATGTAACATAATGGACGCGCAGCGAAGTGCCGGTCGATTTTCAATAGTTGCTTAAAGCGGCTGATTGAATGTTAATACACCAGTGTAAACGCTGTTATTCAAAACAAGTTTTAGAGTTACTTCAAATATATCATTAAGGTCCTCAAAAACCAAAAAAAAAAAAGAAAAAAAAAGAGAAAAAAAATATTCGCACAAATAATATACACACATGAAAATTGAACTTATGAATCATAAACTTATCAGGTTACACACTTTGCTCATTTCACTATCCATCATACATTAAAACATATTCAAATAATAAATTTGGAATAGTATATATAATCCACCTAAAACACTCACATATAATATATACTCGAATCTATATTTTAGAAAATCAAACAATCTGTATACCAATTAATTACTTTATTATGTCGTATCGTTGACCATACCAGATCAATGTAAGCTATTTAAATTGATATGTTTTTCAAAATAAAATTTTATTATTGTTCAATATGATATGTTGGTCATAATCAACCTTTCAAAAATTATAATTTCAAAATTATAATTATCATATAATTTACCAATTATTTTTATCTCTTATAGGTCGCTACGTAAGAACCAATAATAAGTTCGTGAAATCTTATTCAACCTAATAGGTTCGTGTCCACATAAAGGTACAGGTCGGAGCCTGTCAATTGAGTAAGCTCCAACCATATGTAGTTAAAATCCCTTTATTTTTTATTATGTTGATTTATTTGAAATAATTATTCAATCATTTGTATTTCACTTAATATGTACAACATTTTAAAAAACCTTCAAGTAAACTTTGTACTTTGTATGGTTTACAAATTTTGCTTAATAGGCTAAACAAATAAATGGTTTTAATTTATTACATTACGTGTATTTATTGATATTAAAACATGTATTGATTGGTTTACACCCTTTCTGTAGTATATATTCAAATTTGTTATTCTATTTATGGTATTTAATGCAATCCACCTGCAAGCTGTTATAAATTGGCTGACATCTTTGTATTCTTTTTTTTGAATTGTTGGATATTATTCTATTGAAAGGTAACAACTAAAAATTTCTCCTATCTTAATACGGATTTGAAAATCTTGCAAACAATAATATCTAAATTAAATGTCTTATATGTAACATAATGGACGCGCAGCGATGTGCCGGTCGATTTCTGGTAGTTGCTTAAAGCGGCTGATTGAACGTTAATACACCAGTGTAAACGCTGTTATTCAAAACAAGTTTTAGAGTTACTGCAAATATATCATTAAGGTCCTCAAAAACCAAAAAAAAAAGAAAGAAAAAAAACACATTCGCACAAATAATATACACACATGAAAATTGAACTTATGAATCATAAATTTATTAGGTTACACACTTCGCTAATTTCACTATCCATCATACATTAAAACATATTAAAATAAATTTGGAATAGTATATACAATCCACCTAAAACACTCACATATAATATATACTTGAATCTATATTTTAAAAAATCAAACAATCTGTATACCAATTAACTACTTTATTATGTCGTATCGTTGACCATATTAGATCAATGTAAGCTATTTAAATTGATATGTTTTTCAAAATAAAATCTTATTATTGTTCAATATGATATGTTGGTCATAATCAACCTTTCAAAAATTATAATTTCAAAATTATAATTATCATATAATTTACCAATTATTTTTCACAATATTATTTAAAATTACGCTTGATTCTCTTTCGAGAAAATCATAAAATGTTGTTATATCCCCTTTATATGGCAAATATACTGTAATCATTATCTAAGCATGTCAAATCAGATATCATATTATGTGATTTTTATGGGAAAGTTACCATAAACAATAGCAGAACCTAAAATCCTGCATACACTCCATATATTTTGCGGAAACAAAAAACTGCCAATAAACACCGGCCAGACTATAACTTCACCCGCTTGATAACACGAAAAAAATTTCGAGAAGAAGATTTCACAGCATGGTATCTCTAATCTTCGTCATAATAGTTGTGTGAATCACGTGAATTTGTCAGTTTTGGTGAATTTTTGGCATGTTTTCAGAAAAATGAAAAAATTGTATTTGTATCTATTCGCCTCTTCTCAAATTGCAAACCCCGTGTAAAATATATTATGAAACCACCGTTCTGAATTGAGAATCTATTCAAATTATTTTTTTCAGATTTCGAGGGGAAGGAGGCTGCATATCAGTTACGTGTCCTCCACTGTCTACCTTATATCTACAGGGATGATTTCTGAAAAAACCCCTTGCAGTAGAAAACGACCTCCAGTGCCTGATACGGGCAGTGCGAAGCGACATTTTGGATCAGCCGTCACACGAACAATGTATAGCATGTCACCCCCATCTAAAGCGGGTGAGGAAAAGGGTGGCGATAGATAGGACACGCATATTTTCCAACATCGTACGAAACTGAAGATTTTGTACGACTTACATCAGATATTGTCAGTCGAGTAAATTCCGTAGGGTTTGGGTCCTTTCCTCGCATGAAGATAACCCAACTGGACCGTAAGCTAGTCAGTTCCCTAGTGACAAATTTCGACACTGATTCAAGGACACTTTTAGTGAATGGGACGTCTGTGAAGTTTAATGTGGAAACAGTGCAGGCTGTGTTCGGTCTATCATGTGAAGGAAGGAAGACACCAGCGAAAGTAGACGTAGGACAAGAGGTACGGAAGAAACTATTTATGGACAACAAAGGTGATGCAATTGGAAGCACGGAATTGTTGAAAAGAGTCGCGAGTCATCAAGGGTCCGACTTTCTGATCTTATATTTAATGTCGATAATTTTGACAGTTTTATTTCCTAAAGCAAACGAAGTTTTGGAACTAGAATGGTTAGATTACATTATTGATTTGATGTCCGTGCAAACATACAACTGGTCGGAGATGATATTGGATAGACTAATCACCGGCATAATGAATGCAAAAATAAACATACTACGTACGTTACAGGATGTATCCTTCTGTTGGAGGAAACCAGGACTTTTCCATCGGGTTGTATTCAATTTTTTTTTCCTTTTCTTATTTTTTCCGATGGCAGGTTGTTTATCTCAACCATTTAGATGTAGGATTACCAGCGATGGGCAAGGAACTATGTCCACAAATTTGGACAATTGAGAAATGGTCACAAACGGAAGTGACGAGGGCCCTGTTATCTAATCATGAAAACAAGATTGATAATGAACATGTACGTCCCATCTGCCACTAAATTATTAATCCTGATCATGTATATATTACATATATATATGTCACAAACTCACAATCTTGCTTATCACAGTAGGCTTCAGAACCCTATCCAACTGAAACGAATAGTTCAACCGTTAACATACCGGATGTCCTGACCGTCGGTATAATGGAGAAACTGACGGTGTTAAATAAGAGCGTCTTAACTGCTATCGGCATTATGCGACAGATGATGAACAACCATCTCGCGACCACTTATATAAGACTACACCAAGATCTGAGTATTTGGAAAAAAACATATTCAATGGAGACATCGACAATAGCCCTCCACCTTCTCCCCAATAACCCCATCGGACCACACCAATCACGGAGTGTTTTCAACTAAAAAGATTATTTGAAGACATTATTGACATTGCATCCCCTACAACACACAGAAATCGTTCGCACAATCCAGCGAGAGGTGCACAATTCATTTGGTTCATAAATTTTGAGCTTTTTTTTTCTATAGTATTATTGTAAGATTGTAGATATTTTATGAAATTGCGAACGTTTAAAACCAAAATTGATTAATAACATCCTCTTGTGGAAGCAGGAGGCGATATCTTTGATTCCATCCGCGAATTTTGGGTTCACGATGAAGGAGTAGTGGCACATGTGTTCGACAAAAAATTAAATGCAGCGTAAGTATTCTATTTTATAATATTTATTTTCAACAATTATTTATATAGCAATTATCAACTGTAAAAACATGATTATTTTAATATTTTATTTGCGTCCCAGGAATATGTTGATTAAATATAAAGAATATTACTTGACTAGTGCCGACATGAGAACCATAAAATATCCATCGTGGTTCAAGACAGGGGTAAATATGAAATAAACAATAACTTCGCTTTATGTGCAGAAGCAAATATTGTACGTTTTTTTTTAAATATGCGGTGCTTGTAGGTTATAGATTTTGTTGCGATTCAAGTATAGCACGATAAGCAAAATATGGGTTTTGCAAATGTGGATTGGGTGTTCCCAGCGTCTTTTAGCGTAAGTATTTTTTTTTTTTTGGTAAAGTAGTAGCTTGCGAACATAAATTGCATGTTTATTGTGTGTTATATTGCAGAACCTATGTTTGGGGCAGTGTGAAGACGCTACTTTTTAGAGATATATCTTCGTGGTCCTAGGCATTTTTAAGAGTTTGAAGAGCAAATGCAGGAGTATCACGATTCCACTGTGTGATGGTCATCATTAGTTCTTGTTCATTGTTCAATTCTTTGCAAAGAAGGTGAAGATCGCCGACACGCTAAGGGATCATTCCCAAAATACACATAGGATGGATCTAGCAAAGATCGTGGTATTGTTTTTTCTTTCTCCTAGTGATTCACAATGACCAATTTATTTTTTTTTGGACCTTAATTATTGCGTCGCATTCATTAAGGTGAGTCGGATGGAGAAGCTAGCACATGCATGGGAAAGTGGCGCATTCAGTCATGAAGATGTTACAAAATCATTTGATTGGTGTACTGACAACACAATCCCACAACAACAGAATGGGTAATGTGGCGAACTCATATTGACAACCAGTTTGCCTCTAAAATATAATTTATTGTCTCTGTATTATCTCAGCCACGACTGCGGGTTATATGTTTGTTTGCAAATGGTTTTTCCCAGAGAACTTAATCGTGTTCTGACAGAGGTTAGCACTGGTTTTGAATTTTATGGTATAATTTATGATAAGATTTCACTTCAACAGATTGACGATGTTAATCGGTTAGAAAATTGCAGCATGAATCAAAAGAAGCACGAGAAAGGCTGGCGACAGTGATATACACCGAACCAAACGAAGCTCCTCGTGGGTACGTCGATAGCATAAATGTCATTTATAAAAATGTTCACGATTCATATTTATGTATTTATATTGTTACCATAGGGAACCGATCCAATTCAGGATTCTGATTAACTCGAATGAAGTCATCACACCACCCATCCAGAGAATTTCTCTTCAATATAGCACAATATATGCAAAACTGGCGACGTATGCCTCACGACATCGTACTAAGGATTTTACCCCTAAATACTACGGCAAGGAACCTAATCAAGACCAATACAAAATACAGTTAGATGATATTGCATCTCTTTAAAGTTATGTAAATTCGTACATCGAATATGGCAGCTCCCTCGTAGAAATCTTGATGAAGTCTGAGTAGCTATTGTATCTCAATTTCCAAGGGATCACTACATCTACTTTTGTATTTGTTATCACTTGAGGATTATGAAATTTAATCACATGCCTTCAAAAACTAGTTCCACTTTAAGGACACTTCGGGATGTAGTTTGTTTTGAGATGAATGGTTTTGTAAAATTGATTTCTTATTCATATTCATTTTTCCTCTTCGAAATAAGATTGCGCTGATCATTGTACAAGTGCATCTTTTGGCATGCGACCACTTACGAACTAATGTAATGAAGTCCTGATCCATATATATATATATGCATTTAAACCGGGTTTATTTGAATTACTAATATAGCAAGACGGTTTTTTGTCGATTACCAACAAGTGGAAGCAACGGTTGCATAGTCGTCTTTTGTTGGTCATTGTGCTATAAAGAAGCATTGCGAGTGCACCATCCTTTTGTGAGAACGGCTACATGCTGTGAAAATAAATAATTATAAATTTATCAGAGTGATTCATGACAATCACCATAACAACAGTGAAGTAAAATATATAAACGGAGCAGACGCCAGAATACGCAAGAATCTTGAACTATGCAAAAAAAAATTACATTTTACATATTAAAAGCCAGATGATCATCCCTCTCACCATAGTCTCCCAAGACAATTAATACGCAACATGTTTTTCACAAGTAGTCCTTCATATTACCGAAGAAAAATATATATCATTAACTCAATTATCAAAATGACGACCAAAGCACTCTGCTGCCAGCTTTCTTCTCCAGTCCTTCATGTACTTTTGTTGAACAAGGCCAACATCTTTACCAGCGAGTAAAAACTCAATGTACTTCAAGGTAAACATACCACAGTCGAACCTAATACGAAATATGTACACATAATCAACCAACAATATTATCATATATAGATAAATAAATATAGTTTTAAAAGACTAACCCATTCTCTTGCATAGGGCATGTTCGCTTCTCGTGTGTAAATTCGGCAAGATCGTAACTCTTGTCTACTAGCAGACGCATCAACAGAGGAATAAGAATAGAAAGGGGCACTATGACCTGCATCATAATTCCCTGCCTGATATGGCGAGGCATGCTGTCATATATTTCAATACACCGCTCTTCTAAGTCAACCCTGATCGCAAACCAATGACTATCCACGCAATGAGGCGTATACAAGAATCTTCACCCTTTCCACGATTTTCCCTTCAAAGGCAACTGCCCCTCGACATACCGACCCAACAACGAGCCTATTATACCATTATTGGGTTCTTTGATTAGCGCTTCTATGTCAGCCACGTGGTTCATTTTTTTCCCTTTCCCTTGGTTTGGTATTCGGCGGTAAGCTACAATCACTTGGTTCACAAATACAGAATCCAAAATGCAGGATGACTGATTGAAAATGTGGGTGTACTCTGCTGCCCGCTCTCGCATGTGGAATAGCGCATCATCGACATGCTAAGAAAATGTCATCATTAAAAGGACTAGAAGAATACTTGGTAGTATGATATACTGTGTCAAAAATATTAACTTACATCATCCATGAACCACCTGTCCGTCAAGATATCATCAAAAAATTTCCTAGAAACGTCACACATCGCTAATGATAGAAAATCGCTGACAAGAAAAAATCAACAAAAACAAAAATACCAAGTGATTTAATAATTTGACGTAATAAGATCATATGGTTAAATTAAGCTCATAGCAAAAAAAATTCTTTTTAAAAGGCTGATTTGTAGGGTCGAGAAGTAATTGTAAAAATATGTTATAATGATTGCTTTTAACATCCATGTACACTGAGTATATGAAGTTAAAAAAGCAGGTTCTTCAAACATATGTTTACCTTTTTGTGGCCTTCGCAAGCCAGCGATGAAACTCATCAACCTTCGCCTCATCTACCTTCTTATTTGGGTCAAACAGTGTAATGCTCTCAATTTTATGACGTTTTTCTGGTTTCAGAATGGGAGAGCATTGTGAGTCTGTTCGCCTTTTCGTTCCGCCCCCAGTTAACAACTCAAAATCGACAAGATCGCCTTCGCGCATTGCTGAAATATATTGATAGAGGATAGATATTAATTTATTAAAACTGGTTAAATATATTTAAATACGGGAGCAGAAAATCACCTGCTTCAGGATCATTCGCCGTTTCTCTGACGCCACCAACAAATGGTTCATTAGCAGAGGTTCTTTGAAATTCTAAAACACTCGTGCCGCACGACAAGCGACAACCTTCATCTGCATTTTTTAGTGAAAGTTAATCGAATTACAGAGTCGATCTTTGGACAGGTTTATCAATAAAGATTTTAACACGGACCAACGATTCTAAAAATTACCTGTAACAGCTTCTTTCGAGTCCCAGAATTTATAATCTTCAAACTTTTCATGTGTGACATCTTCTTGGTCACCGTGAGGGCTCTCTTTTTTTCCCTCCATCATTTTTATTAGATAATCAAGCTTCTTGTCGATTACATCCAACTTGGGCTGCACCATCTCCATAACAGCTTGTTTAAAAATGCCCAACCATCGGTCCATCAACCTGCCCATGCAACAGTATGGGATCTCATTAATCCCACTATCACCTCCAAACGCACAGAACTCACATTCAGAATGGGAGTGGGATTAGCTCTCTTGCACCCTGGGTTATCACCGTTGCCGTCGCCAAAATCTGATTCCACTTCACCATAAGATTTAGCCAGTCCCTGCCAGAATGGAATGCATTTTTCTGTTGTATTCGGCTCCAATGTGCGTTTTACATTCAACTGCACATGATGAGCTTTGTTTTAAAACTTTGGTGCCTCAAAATTTATATACTCATAAAACAATATGTGTATATAATATGTTACCTTTCGTGTCTCTAAACGGATGTGAACATCTCTTGCCAATACATGGTCGTGGACGGACCACTTGATCATTCTAGGGACGACTTCACCACATAATTTGGCAAGACTCTCACCGAGTCCAGAAACCGCTTCGAAAGCCCAAACCTGCATAAAATAGCAGAAACAATCAAAAATTAATCAATTTATTTTTTATGTTAAAAGAAGTCAAAATACAGGTTTAACTAAAATGGCTCACCATTATAGCAAGTGGAAACCCCTTCAATTTTACACCACCTCTCTTCGTTGAGTTGTCAAATTTCTCTTCCTCCTCTTTCTTCCCATTAACCAATCTTTTCCTAAAATTTTTAATGGTACAGAAAAATGACTTCCTCCCCCATGGATATCTATTAAACTTATCCAAGTCATCAGGAATGTGAATTAACCATAAGTTCAGCCATTTTCCCTCCTCATCCCCTAACAGAACCCAGACCAAGCAGACGAGGAGACCAAGCTTGAGTTTATCTTCTTGATCCTGGCAATTATCGAAGTCTGACAATAGTATTCTTCGATTGATACCTCTTCTCTTGCATCGGGGGAAATACTTTGTCAACAAATTTGATTTGTCGCCTTTCTTCACGCTCTCCTCTCCCAATGGGCCAGCATCCAAACCGGTGATAAGGGTGAACTCCTGCAAACCTAATCGAGCATGTGCCCCTCTAAAATCGAACCACACCTCGTCGGTCTCACTGTCGGTCACTCCTCGGATAGCTAATTGGTGAATTAGTTGAGGAGCCATTGTTTTCTTTTTCAGATATAGAAGATGTCCGAAACAGGACGTCTCGAATAATGATCTACAGTGATCGTTCAGCTGGTCGAATACATACTGGATCTTCCCCAAATCGATACGACTGCTTACTTGAGCATTTACGACACCATTGACATCCATTTTTCCAATAATATGCGACCTGGATTCAGATTTGCATTGATTAGAAGAAATATACATAAAACATATATGAGAATAAAATTATAATTTGCACTAAAGTAAAATAAGTTATTAAAATCATCAACATTGCTATTACTATTACTATTACTATTGCTATTACGATTGATATACCTATTACAGTTGTTATTATTATTAATATTATTATTAATATTATTATTATTAACATTATTATTATTATCATTATTATTATTATCATTATTATTATTATTATTAATATTAATATTATTGTTATTTTTATTAATATTTTTATTATTATTATGGTTGTTTTAATTTTTATTTGTTAATTCATGTATTCAGATTGTATCTGCCTTACTATCATGGAAAATAAAATCAAAAACCAACACTATCACGACCGGAAACAACGTTATGCAGCGCAAACATATATTTAAGAGTATAAATTGAAATTAACATCACATGCCTGTTACGCTTGAGACGATATGCGGTTTCCGGCGTTTCTAGAGCGTGACTGTGAGCAGGTTGGAAATCGGAAACCTTGTACGACCCAGTTGCAACATCGTGTACAATGCGGAGTCTAGCAGGACAATCGCATTTCTTGCTTACCTTCTTTTCGAAGTCGTTTACCGTCTGGAATTGATTTCCTCAGCCCCGCACAAACGCACTCCAATATCATGTTTTTCAAAACTCCCTTTGTGGTCATTGAATTGCATTTTCTAACATCAAAACCCATTTGCCTACCATAGTTAGTGTAAAACAAATGGGTCTCTTTGCCGGTGGCAAAAACCATTCCCCTAACTGTTTCCGCGTCCGGGGGTGCATGTGTTCGATGTTCGTCGTTGATGGAAGTTTGAGCATCACCAGAAGAAAGTCCCTCCACTTCGAGTGAGTTATCCATTAGAAATAAGGATTCTTGCACATGAGTAATATTTTTATTATAATTATTATTACACATAATTGTTAATATTGTTGTAATTCTTATTATTACTGTAAATTATTATTTTATTTTACTGTTATTTATATTATCGTTATTATTATTAGTATTAATATTATTGTCATTATTATTATTAATATTATTATTATTACACACATCCAGTTGCAATTTCAATGTGTATTCAATAAACAAGCGTTGTGGTGATTCGTAGATTTAAAATCATTCGATATGATTCCAATTTTGAATCAATCTATTCGCAATACAAGTTCAATGTAATACGCATTCTGGAATATGTAATCTATTCAAATTTTCAACAGAAAACACCTTCCACAAAGGATTTGTTGAAGATGACAGATTCAAGCCGGTTTCGGCTATTTAATACATCAGTAAAAAGCCAGACAGTGCAAATATTTAAACCCCGAACGACAAAACTCACTTCATGGCTTTTCGCCCAACTTCGAAGTGGAAAATAATTTTTTTGCATCAGAATTAAATATCAAATGTTGTCATTATTATGTATTCAGCTTTTACAAAACGTCATAGGTGCGCAGAAAGATAAGCGAAAGTTCAATAAGCTCCAAACTACATCAATTGGATAGGAAAAATAAAATCTGATCAAACATCCCATATTTCACCAGCATATGTCAAATTATATCAAATTTGTATAATATACATAACATTATAATGGATTAATTAGAGTTTGTCGCAAGAAGAATTAACAAGAAACCAGAAAAAAATTATTACAAAAAAAAAATAGCCCTATCGATAAAATACTAACCTTTAGAATAAATTATGGTCAGAGCTCCAAATGCGAAGCAGCGATTATTGCCGTCTGCTTTCAGGTACCAGACGGGAGGAGCGGGATGCCAGGATATTGATAGTTGCGGCGGGAGACGGTGGAGGGGCGGGGGTGGAAGACGGTGATGAAAGGTATCCGAATATCTTCTGAGATTGAGAATTGGATCCACGGATGAACTGAATTACGGTTGGGTTGGGTAAATTGGTTCTATTAATTAGGGTTCTACTAATGATTGGGATTTGGGGTTTTCTCACGGGGGGTTAGGGTTCTTGCTCTGTACTGAAGGTAAATTGTTCCGATTTGGGCATAATTATGATTTGAGATTTTAGGATTAATTAGGTATTACTTTAATTGAATTTTATGATTAGTTATGTTTTATGATTTTGGATTTAATAATTTATTAGATTTTATGATTTGGGGTTTTATATTAGTTAGAGGTTTTTTTAAAATAAATTTATGCTTTTGTGGGTATTTTTTGAATAGTACATTTTTGAAGGGTTTTACAATAAATTAAAAATATTTATTTATTTTCTATAATAAAAACATACAAAAGGGCATTCTAGACAATCACAAATTAATATAAATATTTAAAGTAATAATAATATAATTACATATGACACGTGGGATCCATTGAAGATGTGACTATAAAAAGTCAGGTACAACGGGTATCTACAGTTAGAAAAGCCCATATTTCATACCTATGCAAAAAATCCCAAAAAGGTAGTACTTTAAAACAAACTATTAGAAGCTGACAACTCAGCTTGCGGAGCTACCAAACAACGAAACGTGTCATTCGAAGCAATGGCTGGTTGACACATAAGCTAGAGTGTCAAGAACATTAACAAATAGGTGGATATCAAAACTTAATATCAGAAAGACAATATAATAAATATCTTATGTAGGAGACCTCATCAATGTATGTGATTCAAAATGTGGGTAATTCAATATATGTTAAAATAAATAAAAGATTATAAAAACAAATTATAAGAAATATTTCATAAATAAAATTTATAATAAATATTAAAAAAATAATAAATAAAATGAAGTTATAAAGTTACTTAAATGAATATCATAATTCATAATTTAATTATGAATAATTAAACAAATATAAAAATGATTAAAAATCAATAAAAATTGATATTTTATAATAATATAAAAAAATATATAATAGGATTAAAATATAAGGTATTATAATATAATTAAAAAAATTTATGAAATTCATATAAAAATCATATTTAAATTAAAAATAGTTATTCAATAAAGTTTAGAACAAGACTTAAGAAAACCAGAGAAGTTATTAAAATAATATAAATAATATCTCAAACATTGGGAATTAAATTATAGTAGATATTAAATAACTATCTAATAAATTTGAGTAATATAAGTTAATAGAATTGATTAAACCGATTTCTTTTTATATTTTTTTTCTTTTGTCTTTATTTCCTCACTTCTTTGATTTATTTAATTATACATTTTTAACAAACTTATGACATAATTTTTTAGATTTTTTAAATTTATTTGACTGATTAATGAATTTTTACCTTATTTTGTATTTGCTTTTATTTTATTTTTTTTCAGTATCTTGATTTAATTAATAAATATATTGATTTTATATTTTATTAATATTATAGTTATTTACCTTAATATATTAATATCCAATTTTATCTTATAATATTAATGATGTTTTAGTATTTTTATATTTAAATTTAGTTAATCGAATGAATTTAATTAATTTTAATTTTCTCGTCTTTGTTGCCTCATTTCTCATATTATTTTTTATGATTTTAATCATATATTTTTTGTAAAAATTATGAAATAATTAATTAGATTTGGTTTTTTAGTTTCTAGATTTATTTACTAATTACTGGGATATATTTTCTTTCGGTTTTTATAGTTTATTAGCTTATTTTATTAAGTATTAATATGGGATATATTTTCTTTCAGTCTTTATATTTTATTAGCTTATTTTATTAAGTTTTAATTCTTCTTCTACTTCTTCTTCTTCTTCTTCTTCTTCTTCTTCTTCTTCTTATTATTATTATTATTATTATCACTTATATATTATTTTTTAATTTAAGATTTACAAATAATTTAATAAAATATATTTTATTTAATGCAATTTAGTGAACTGATTTCAATTTTTTTCGTCTTCGTTGCATCATTTCACAAATCTTATTTATATTTTATTATAATATTACAAATTTATGAAATACTTATTTAAATTTGTATGAAATAACTATTTAGATTTTATTTATTTTTTCATTTTCCACATTTAATTAGTAAGTATTTGGATTGTATACTTTTACTGTTTATTATTTATTGATGAAGATTTAGTTTTATTTGTAATATTGTTATTTATTTTTTCATATTTAAGATTTTAATAAGTCAATATAATTTATTTAACTGATTTAAGTCTTTTTATCTTTGTTACTTCATCTCTCAGATTCTATCTTATATTATATTTATTTATTTTATAAATCTTATGAGTTAATTATTTAGATTTTACTATTTATTTAACTTTATTTTATCTTCTTAATCTTTATTCTTTTTCATTTTCCAGATTTTATTATCTATATTTTACCTTTAAATATTTATTTTTTATTTATCACATCTTATTAAATTTCAAGTTAACTTAATGATATTATTGATTCATTTTTTATTTATTTTTACGTTTCTAATTTCTAATTATATTTATATGATTTTACAACTTGTTTAGCTTTATTTTATATCACTTATAACATTTTTTTATGAATAATTATTAGAATGCATTCATAATTTTTATAGTTTATATTAACTAATTTATATTATTTTAGAGATTTTCTTATTAGGAATAATAATAAACTGGCCATTAATATATTACATCTATATAATATGTTATAAAAAATGTAATGACTAAATAAGTTATTTGAGTAAGTATTATGCTAATTGTACGTTATTTTATTTGATTAATCAAAATTTCTCTATATTTAGAAATATTATTCTAACTTTTATTAAAAAAATTAATTTATACGATTAATTGACTATGTTATAAATATTATTTTAGTTAAACTTTTTATAAATATTATAATAAAAATAAGTATGATTTTTTAAGATTAACGTGTTAAACTCATTTTATTACCAAATAATTTTTCAGAAAAAAAAATCGATGCAATGATTTTTTTCCATGTTTGGTCTGTATTATTCCCGAATGAAACTGAACTGAATTAGGAGTTATTAACAGTGTTGAATGATACCCGTATCCATATTTTTTACTATGACTTTTAGTCACATTTCACCCGTATATCTTGATTACAAATAGAAATTATTAAAACCATGTGTACTTTGACTCAATAAATCAATTGGTATAAAAGTAAAAGAAGAAACGTGTAAAAGTAAAGCAGAAAAGGTACAAGGCAAAAGAGAGGCGGAGAATAATTAGGGTTCTCATTAATCAAGGGGCCCTTTATATAGGGTACCAGTTACACAACTCCATAATTACATAAGGCTAAAGATTACCTAAATTACCCTCATCAATAACTTATTGACGAAGGCACACTAATTGTGTTTTTCCTTCAACACTCCCCCTTGTGCCAAGTCAAAGGGTGAAATGGTGTTTCATTGTTGCTTCGTTAAAACCTTGCCAAGTAACAAAACCCAATGGGAAAAATAAAACTTGGTTTAAGGAAAAAGAGTACAACACACCTATGTTGAGACTCCCCCTAAAGTGTACACCTTTCTCTGATATGTACATCTACCAAGAGAACTTTGAAAGTCTCCACTTCCTCAATTTACGTGATTCTTGAGAAAGTGCATAATTGTTGGTTGTAGAATAGTTGTGGTTATATTAATCGTATTATCACATTTTCTTTAGTGATAGAGTTCAAGCCACTATCATCAGATATATGAATGATCATAACATTTATCGTAGATACTCACAAACTACTACATGTATAATAATGATCTCTTTACATGGATCGAATGAGTAACCAACATCAACGATACTATTTTGTATTTCACAGTAGGAAGTAAACTCAACATTTCCAATAGGGATTACAAGACCATTTGCAGTCCCAATTATATTTATGAATGGGAAAAATAAACTCGCGGTAATGGTTTCTTTTAGGTATCAAATTACATTTTGATTCCATTCCAGTGACATTGCGATTTCTTGAGTTGAATCAAGATAAATTTTTTGAGAAAGTAATATTTGGTCAAATGTATTAGTAATGGTACAATAATGCGCATATTGTATGTAGGTAGAGAATTTCAGCTCCCACCAGTTCTTCGTCATTCCATTGACGAAATTGATATTTCCTTATATCTTCACTTTTGACCAATCATAGGAGTGCTAACATATTGCACTTATCCATATTTAATTGCCTGATCATCTTTTGGATATATGCAAACTGTAGAACTTAGTATCCCACAAACTCGGTTTTAGCTTAAAGCCTTAACGTGACCGAGTTTTCCCATGATGCATTATCTCAAATTAAGAATTACAAATAACTAGCGATATATCTTATTTCATTAAGAGTGGATGTTATGTTCCTTTCATCGACATATACAATTATAATCACAAATTTGAAACTTATTTTCTTTATAAATACGCAAGGGCATAGAGTATTTTTTCCCAATCAAGTAGTCACTTAGAAGGTTATACCACATTCGTCTGGATTGTTTCAATACATAAAGTGAGTATTTTAATTTTATTGAAAATGCACTCCGTGGCTTAGAGTCACTTGCCTTGGCAATGAAAATCCAGGAAGCACTTTCGTAAATATCTCTAAATCATGATCCCCATAGAGATATGATGTGACCATAGGTATAAGCTGCATTCTCGGTTCTTTGAAATTATAACATTTATTATGGGGGAGTACATATCCCCATAGTCGATTCCAGGGCGTTTTGAGAAACTTTGTCCTTCAAGTATAGATTTGCATCTCATGACTTTATTTTTCTAATTGCGCTTTCTAAAAAAACTTTGTTTATGTCCTACAGGCTTTACACTTGGTGACGTTAGCACTACCAAACTAAATACCTACCTTTTTGTCGGTGAATTTAGTTCTACCTTGATTGATTCTTTACATTTAGGTCAATTTGCTCTATATTGATATTTCAATAGAGCGTGGTTCGATACTATTGTGCTCTATGATTCTTTGAGCAACAATGTATATATCATCAATGTGTATGAAAAGTCTTTCCATCAACTTATATAAACTTTCATTGTACATTGCGATTTCTTTATTCTCTAGAATCATATTAAACTTTGGAGCGTCCTCCAGTAATGATTCATGGACATAAGTATAATCAGAGATAATCTCATGAGTGTCATTACTTTCATTGATGATCAATTAAGTATAATCAGAGATAATCTCATGAGAGTCATTATCTTCATTGATGATCAATTAAAGTTGTGCAGTACATGCCCTCTTATTCCTTGGCCGAGTATTGATCGAACCAAGTGACCTCCCCCTGTTACTTTTGGGAGTCACGACCTCAACCACACCTCCACTAAGTACTATTGCAATGTCTTAATCTGTGACATTGTGCCTTTCACAGGGACTTTTAACCTTGCAGACACATTTGCAGCTTGTATATATATGATCTCGTCACTTTAGAAATTGAGTCTTCTATACTCTGAAGATCAATTATTCACTTTACTTTTATTTCACGTTACATTGTGAAATGCGGGGATCATAATGAGACATAGTATGAAACTATTTCTGTCGTTCCATTAGAAAATACTTTTTCTTATTTCCCCTAATGACGGAAAGACTGTCTCATTAGAGTGACAAATTCGCTAATTTAGCAATAAAGAGATCGTCTGTCAAAGGTTTCAAATTGCGGGTGATTGTTGGAGATTCATATCCAACATGAATACTTAATCGTCTTTGAAAACTCATAGAATGCGCCGTGGGGGCGCAATAGTAACAAATACTACTTAATCAAATATGCGTAGATATGGATTATCAGGCTTATATCCATTTACCAACTGGTACGCAAAGCATTTGGTTAGCAGGGGTTCATAAACGAATAAGTAAGAGTTGCGTGCAATATTGCATAACCTTGTGCAAAGACAAATGAGTGCGCATAAATATTGTCTTAATCACCATCTATATTCTTTTTGACGATGTCTTCTTTGAGACCTTATTATATATGCACATTAGGGTACAAGATCCAGTACATCGATCTTTATTAAAATGCAATAGTCATCAAGTCTTTTGATGTAAACTCTCTAGCATTATAAGTTTGGGTGTTTGATAAGGGTGGTGAGTCCTCAATCATATTAAATTTACTAGAAGTTTTGCAAATGCAACATTTCTATGGACAATACGTGCCGAAGCATCGACCAAAACTATAAAATACTTGAATTATCCGCATTTTGAATGGTTATGTCCATATGTATCACCTTGGATTCTTTGTAAGAGTGGAGTGTTTTGATTTGTATCTATAGCATAGGAAGGTCTCGATCCTGTTTTTGCTAAAGAGCAGGATTTGCAAAACGAGTGATGTGCCTTTGAGATAGATATTGAGGCGGAGTGAGATGTAGGTAATGAATCTTTTGCTTCAGAAGTTATTAGCTGCACATGTGCAGCAGTAGTACCAACATTGGGCAGTGCATCGCGTTTATATCCACTTTATGAGTCACTCAAAAGAAAGGATGTCCGTGTGAGTTTTTCAAAAATACGGATCATCGTGTCACAACTAGGATGTCCAAGACGGTCATGCCAAAGCCTATATGAGTCAGTGTCACATAGTTCGTTATTGGTGATGGCATAAAATTCAGTAATCCATATAGTAGTGAGGTATAACCCACTAGATTGACTCATTATTTTCTCTAAGAATTGGATATA
>BMAC01000428.1:880581-950477 GCA_014905375.1 Phtheirospermum japonicum | reverse complement strand
TCAATAAATTAAAAATCAAAAAATATTTAAAAATATATAAAATAATTATTTTTTTTGGTTTATTTTGTTTTAAAAATCGCCCTTATAATTATTTTTAGTTATAACTCATCTATTCTTATTTGATTAAATATGTTATGAGGTTTTTTTTGGGGTAATTATATGGTCAAATACTCATTGTACCTGCATTGTGGTTAGGTAGGTCCCTCAAGAAAATTTGCATCGTATATTTTTTCATTTCATTATAATTTTTACTTAAAAATATCATATTAACATTTTTAATAACAAACGAAGGTCATTTTTCCCTAGAAAACATACAGTTATTTTAATAAATATCCTTTATATATGAATGTGAAATCCGAATATCTTATTACTTTGCTTCCCCACTCTTCGTTAGTTTCAAAAAAACTACTGGGCTTCGTGTCATCCAAACCTAATATCTACCTAATTTACTATAATTCTTTTTTTATATTTTACTTAATTTAATATTTTTCTATTATTATATTTTGCTATTTCAATATTTTCTTTTATTATATGTTACCTAATTCAATATTTTCTTTGTCATATTTTTGCCTAATTTAATATCTTACTTTTATTCTCTAATATAAAAATATAAATAAGTCATATTCAATTATAAAAAATCTATATAAGTTGAAATAATTTTATTTATAGTAAAAGTTGAAATAGTTTTATTTTTAGAGTTTCAAATATTCTATTTACTTAAATACGAGTTATGTAAAATTATTAAAAAAGGTAATAAATATAAAAATATAAACTTAAGTTTATTATCTAATCTTAATATAATTCATTGAAAAAATATTAAAAATCTATATTAAAAACTATTGTTACGCCAAAAAAAAGGGAAGCAAAAAAATGAAATAAAATAAAGTAGTAGTAGTAGTAGTAGTAGTAGTAGTAGTAGTAGTAGTAGTAGTAGTCGTTAATAATAATAATAATAATAATATAATAATAATAATAATAATAATAAAGTATTACAGCCTAGGAAAATATATATTAAATATATTCTAAATTTTCTTATCTAAAATAATATAAATGCATTGATACACATTATATATCTACTAAACAAATTAGTGTCTTAAGCAGAAGTATATATATATATATATATATATATATATATATATATATTATTGTTATATATATATAATTTATAGAAACATATCATGCTCGTTTGATTTTACGAAAATCGAATTGTTTCTATTTATAAATTAATTAAAAACATTGTTTGAATTAATTGATTTTAAAATTGGATCGTCGTCAATTTGAATTCGATTCAAATTAATTTAATTTTAAAAAAAATTTGTTTTCCGCTGCGCGACGGTACAATCGATTCCCAACAGTTTGCACATCAGAAACCAAACGATGGTACTCAATTCCTTATGAGTCCAATATTTCAAATTCGGGACGAGTGGGTTCAACCATCTTATAAAACAAGGTTGGAGAAATTTGGATTACGTAATTGTAATGATTTACAATATTTTTTTCAAAAACATGAATTAGATTATAAGATCGTAGGCCACATATCACTTTTTCTATACTTTGTGAAACTACTTTTATTATATGACAAGTTTATATTATTTTGTATTACTCATGAATTTTCATTATCACGAGAATACGCACCTAAATATTATTAAACAATGTTCAAGAGGATATTAATAAATAAATAATATCGCAATGTGATGCATTTCTTAAAACAGAAACGAAAACAATTTTTTTCTTCTGCTTAAGACACTAATTTGTTTAGTAGATATATAATGTGTATCAATGCATTATATTTATTTTAGATAAGAAAATTTAGAATATATTTAATATATATTTTCCTAGGCTGTAATACTTTATTATTATTATTATTATTATTATTATTATTATTATTATTATTATTATTACTACCACTACTACTACTACTACTACTACTACTACTACTACTACTACTACTACTTTATTTTATTTCATTTTTTTGCTTCCCTTTTTTTTTGGCGTAACAATAGTTTTTAATATAGATTTTTAATATTTTTCTCAATGAATTATATTAAGATTACATAATAAAACTTAAGTTTATATTTTTTATATTTATTTACCTTTTTTAATAATTTTACATAACTCGTATTTTAAGTAAATAGAATATTTGAAACTCTAAAAATAAAACTATTTCAACTTTTACTATAAATAAAATTTATTTCAACTTATATAGATATTTTATAATTGAATATGACTTATTTATATTTTTATATTAGGAGAATAAAAGTAAGATATTAAATTAGGCAAAATATGACAAAGAAAATATTGAATTAGGTAACATAATTAAAAAAAAAATTGAAATTAGCAAAATATAATAATAGAAAAATATTAAATTAAGTAAAATATAATAAAAAGATTATAGTAAATTAGGTAGATATTAGGTTTGGATGACACGAAGCACCAGTAGTTTTTTTGAAACTAACGAAGAGTGGGAAGCAAAGTAATAAGATATTCGGATTTCACATTCATATATAAAGGATATTTATTAAAATAACTGTATGTTTTCTAGGGAAAAATGACCTTCGTTTGTTATTAAAAATGTTAATATGATATTTTTAAGTAAAAATTATAATGAAATGAAAAAATATACGATGCAAATTTTCTTGAGGGACTACCTAACCACATGCAGGTACAATGAGTATTTGACCATATAATTACCCCAAAAAAAACCTCATAACATATTTAATCAAATAAGAATATGATGAGTTATAACTAAAAATAATTATAAGGCGATTTTTTAAAACAAAATAACCAAAAAAAATAATTATTTTATATATTTTTAAATATTTTTTGATTTTTAATTTATTGAATAAATTCTGGAATAAAGTATTATTTTATATATTTATTAGGTGACTTCATATTTTTTCATAGTTATTTTATTATTTTAAAATGTTACTTAGTTTTTTAATTTTTTAATTTTATTAAATAAATATTCACCATTTAGTTATAATTTATTATATTATTTCTCATGTGAGAATATTTTGCTATAAAACATGCAATCTTTGAATTTATCCATTTAATAAAGATGAGTTTTTCTATGAAGAGGAACTCATTGTACTTGTATATCGATAAATACCCCCTAATAAAATGATATGTATTAAATAAAGAATAATATTTATTTTTTAATAATAATATTAATTGAAAATTTTTCGTTTGACCTTTGAATTTAAAAATAAAGAAAAGAATATAATAAACATATAATAGATATAAAAAATATAAAACAAAACTAAAAAAAGTAGAAATAAGATTACAAAAAAAAAATGGAAGAAAATATAAATATATAAAATTATTAAAATTAAATATAAAAATATATAATAAAACTAAATAATTAATTAAAAAGAATTGAAACACACAAAAAAGAAAAGGAAAGCAGCACATAAGTAGTTTCAAATGCTTTAAAATCAAATAGATAAAATATAAGAACTTACACTTAAATTATAAATGTTTTTTTAATGAATATGAAAAATGAAAAACAAACCAAAAAATCAATAAAAGAATTTAAAGAGAAAATTCATAAAGTAAGTTAAAATAACTATAAAATATATAATTGAATTCTAGAAAACTATTCAATAAATATGAAAATAAAAATAGACAGAAATATAAAATCAAAGGAAAATAATTAAATTAATTGCGAAAAACATATAAAAAATCTTAAATATATAATATAATTTTGAAAACTAATAAAAAAATGTTAAATAAATCTAAAAAACAAAATATATATCTAGAAAATATAAAATCTATAATAAGTCGAAGTAATTAGTTAATAGATACCAAAAAATTAGTTAATAGATACCAAAAAGAAAATCAAAACCTTGATTTCCTCTCTCCACTCATGCACTTATAACCCACACTCACAATTTTAAGATTTGAAAATACACATAAGACAAACTCATAATTCATCTCCCCCATCTCAAATTTTTAAAGCCAAACCCTCAATTTATCCATAATTCCTAATTTGATTCCTCGCAAATCCCCAATTAAAAGACTTCCAAATTGGTTATCAGAGCAAATCAAACCTAAGACCTTCGCTCCATCACTTCATCTTTCACTTTCTCCGACTAATACCAGCCAATGATAGCACCACGGGGTGTGATACGACACCAAAAATTGACTCGGCTATATACGGTAAGAAAGTAACGAAAGAGGTAGAAGGTTATAGGTTTCGAAAGGTTGATAACATGGTAATGATATATTTTTATGGTTATTATAGAATTATGGAAAGTAAGAATCCTAGTATAAGAATATTTCCTAATTATGGAGATTGGGTACAATTAGGAGATTTAATCCCATCTTATGAAGGAACCCTATTAGTTGGTGGAGAAGTCTAAATAATCTTCTAAATAGGGAATTCAGACTCTTATTTCATAACTCCAATTCTTATTGCATAACTTTTATTAATTTCAGTTCTCATGGACCACATAACTCACAATTTTATGTGGAATAATTTTTTTTATCATCAATTACCATGGATCATGGAGCTTATGGATTTTATGGGGAAATGAAGAGGGGTGATCTTCTTTAGGAGAGGCGAGCTCTTATATAGGAAACATGAACCCTAGATTGGGAACACGTCTCTTGTCTATACAAAGAGAACACATGCCTCTCTTCTATTTTATGTTGATTTTATCATATGTTCTGAACTCTCGCACATCAAACACTATCTGACTTAAGCATCGGAGGGCCTACGCCGGGGCTATCTGGCTTGGGTTTTGTTTTGCAGGTTTGATTAGGTCTCCAGGAGCTTTCTAGAGGTCTATCAGGTCGTTGAATACGTATTTGAGGTCAGTACTTACTTTTCTTGGTGAACCAATCTTTTTGGTCGCATCAAGTGGCGCCGTCTGTGGGAAAGAGGGACATCGAGCAAAAGACGTGAGAATACCAAGTTAACTCTCCTATGGCAGACTTACTAATATCACAGATAAGTTCTAATTCTCTATGTGTTATAAAAATTGATGGTGTGTTTTACTTATCATAATTGAGAACTCTTATGTGGCAATTTATAATGGTTGATGGGGTATTAAACATGCATGAAGTTGGATAAATTGGTCTTGTGATTCTTTCATGTGTTTAATAGAATGGACGATGGGGTATTAATCATACATGGAGAATTCTAATTGGCTTTATCTGAAATGGTTTATTTTGGTTAAATATGGGGGACTACTGATTTCTATGGTTTAAATTTATTTATATAGTTTAATATGATTTATTTGATTCAATGTGGTTTAATACTTGGCTGAGGGGATTTACTTGATATGGTTTAATTTATGGGGATATGCGTATGGTTTATTTCTATGTGGTTTAATTCTTGAATGAAGGGACTTATTTAATAAGCTGTCTGGAAGATATGGATATATATTAATGTGATTTAATTGGATTAATATGGTTATATGGTATATTTAACATGATTCATTTGGTCAATTTGGTATAATATTATTTATTTGGTATAATATTATTTGGTTTGATTAGCTTATATGGGTTAGACGGTTTCCCATATATTATTTTAGGTTTATATGATTTATTTGGTTTATGGATTTATATGGGGATTATTGTTATGATATATGGCTTTGTATTAATTTTTGTTTTCAAGGGTTAATTTATGAGTTGTCCGACATCTAGCTCGCAGATGGTCAACTCAAAGCGAGGAGGTCGCCAATATTTAAGGCTATATATCAGGTTGCGCGTTCAAACATTCACACAAAGGTGATCGTGGAACTTTGCTACCTGAAAATAAAGAGGTCGCGTGTTTGGATATTAAAGGGGAGGTAAGATTTTTCCTATGGCATCAATATGACTGTGTATCAGCGCCGGGATTTTTGCCCGCCTCTGAAAGCAAGACGGCTCGTTGCACATCTCGGTCCACAGACTAGCACAAGCGCTTCAATCATCGGCCCAACTTTTTGATGGTGTTTTGCATGTAATTATGGTGTTTTTCTTGTGTTTTTAATTAGAGTTTTATGTAGTTTATAGTAGTTTTGAGCCGAGTTTCGTTAGGTTGTTAGGTTATTTTCTTATTTTATTGTTGTGAGCCATATGTATACGAAATTGGTGATGTTTGTGTGATTCTTTGGTTTTTAAGTTTAAAATTCTTATTTTGTAGGTGGATTAATGAATTAGATTCGCACCAAGACTTTTCGGCATGCGCCTAGGTTCGAGCTAAGCATTGAAGCCCAAATTCCGTGCTAAAACGAGAAGACCGAGCCGAAAATAGCCCGAATCGACTGCCAAATCGACTGAACAACAGAGGTTGACCCGTTTCAACAACAAAGTAGTCGATCGCCTTTAAACTTGTCGATCAACTGCCAACCAGTCGATCGACTGAAAGCAACCCAAATCGACTCGACAGAGGTTGGGACGTTGGAGCAATAGCGACTGCCTTTCAGTCGATCGATAGGCAGTCGATCGATTAAAATACCACCGATCGATTGCTTCGTAGGAAATCTAAGGATTTTTGGCATTTTGATGATTTGCCCCTTCTAACATCTATATGAACCCCACATCTTTCCCCAACAAAAAAAATCCACTCTCCTCCCAACTCTTGCATGGGTTTGGGATTTATTTTCTCTCTCTAGTTTTTAGATTTATTTTCTCTCTTTAGTTTTTAGATTTAATTTCTCTCTCTAGATCTTAGATTTAATTTCAAGTTTTTCCTTGGGTTTGTAAGCTCAAGAAGAATTCAAGTCATCACTTGTATTTTATTTTGATTGTAATTTCATTCAAGCTTTTGGATTCTCTTTCTTAATTCAAGTAAGTTTTTCATTATTTCTTCCTTGTTCTTCAATTTCAAGCTTGTCCTTCAATTTATGCATGCTGCCTTAGCTCTTAGATTTATTGTTAGATTTGTGATTTGGTTTATGGAATCTAGGTGAGTGACACACATTGATCATAGATCTAGTCCTTGATTGTTTTTATTTTAAGTATTTCATATGCTTTATTTTGGTTTTTATTCTCATGCATGGTTTTATGTTGAATCCTAGATCTACTCTTCGTTTCTAGCTGTTTTTTGAAAAGTTTTTAACTTTCACGTCAAGTTTTACTTCTCTTTCAATTGGTCCTTTCAATTTTCGTTAATTTACATAATTAAATTCTTATGATCATGCATGCATAATTGTACCTTAAGCTTTCATGCTTATACTTTGTTGTTTCTTTTCTTTTTTATTGCTTGTTTTGATTATTTATTGCAATTTCAATATGACATACGCACGAGGCATCAGAAATACTTGCATTTACTTTCATAGATCTTCATAGTTAATCATTTATTTTCGTTTATTTCCATTTATTTTGGCTTTCCTCTAATCTCTCAAGCTAAAAACCCTCTGATTCCTACGAACAATTGAATTTCGATAATACCTAGCCACACGAACCTTATCTATACTAGACCCAAAAAAAACCTTCTCTTCAAAATAGTGGTGTTGCGACTCGGCTTGGTTAAGGTTTTCGATTTGCTTGTAGTTTCTTTGTGTTTCTAGCTTTCTTTTGTATTTGACATTTTTATTGAGTGTATGCAAGGTCGTCGAACCCTTGGGCATAATTTGTATCCTTACATTTCAAACCCCGAGAGATTAAGGCGTTTACAACGTCCCCTTGCTACTAATCAAGACATGGGGAATAATCTTCCCACTACCGGCCCGTTTCCCAATCCACGGTCCCATGATCCTCAAAGCTCTAGCACTCCCGAGCCCATTGTTCATGTCGAGTCTTCCACACCAAGTGATAAGCCCGGGCTTTCGACTCCCAATCCCACGACCCCTCCCGACCACGCTATAGGAAACAAAGGGGGTGGTTTCATCACTCATGAACAAGCCATGGGCCTACACCAAGGTACCACACCCCCTCCTAACTCTCCTAATGCTTTTATTTCCAAAACTTATGGAAATGGGGGTTACATTCCCAAAATGGTAGGGCATGGTGCAAACCATGTTGGGAATGGGGTTAATAGTAACGATTTTGGAAACGTGGGAGGTCATGGTGCAAACCATGTTGGGTCAAGCGGCTTCACGGGTACGAATGGTCCGTATGGAGGTTATGGTGCTCCTAATCACTCTCCGAATATGGAAACTCCAAATTCCAGTCCGTATGGAGGTTATGGTGCTCCTATTCAATATCCGAATATGCAAAATCTAAATCCCGGCCCGTATGGAGGTCCTCACGCTTATAATTTCAATCATGCTCCGAATGGAAATTTTTATGGTAATGGTGGTGGTCCAGGTTATGGAGGTGCTGACAATAATGTTCACGAAGGCACTCCAGATCTGTTTGCTTTGTTTGGAGGTATGAGCCCCAATGCCCAACATGGTCCTCCCGTTTTTGCTATGAGAGAAGTTAGCAAAGCCTTTGTGGGAGCGACTATTTCATCGTGCGTCTTCCTCCCGAGGTTATGGCTATTGATATAAGATCCCTCTACTTTGCTCGGCTTCCAATATTTCACGGGTTTGCTAAAGAGGATCCTCTCCAATTCCTCCGACAATTCTTGTGGCAAGTCTCGAGTTTTCATCGTCCGAATATGATGAGTTTAGAGCATCTTCAACTCCGATGTATTTCATATGCTCTTCAAGATAAAGCGTTGTCATGGTTTATGGGTATCCCTTCAAATTCTATTCATACATGGGATGAGCTTTCAGCAACATTCTTGGATCATTATTATTTCGATGACAAGACGGTCGAGTTGATGATCAAGATTATCTCGTTTAAGCAAATAAAGAATGAGCCATTTCACTTGGCTTGGGCTCGTTTCTAAGATCTTCTCACGAGTTGTCCACATCATCATATGGCAAAGGAGTTCTTAATACAAACTTTATATGAGGTGTTAGACCCACATTTCTAATATATGGTGGATACGTCGGCGGGGGGTAATATGTAGGATCAACCTCCTCAAGTGGTTTACAAGATTTTTACCACTTTAGCCGAAAATTCTCAATAAAAATCTTCTCGAGTGTTGTATTCTAATGCTAATGAAGTGAGTGAAGCTTCTTCTCCTAAAGAGCTTGAGTTGGAAAAGAAAATGTCAGCTATGGAGGCTCAAATTGCTAGCCCACGCCCGGAAACCCCGTGTGCATCGTGTGGAATGATTGGTCATGATACCACGTATTGTCCTTCAAATCCCTCTTTCTATATGCCTATGCCTCAATTGGAGGAAGTATGTGGGGTTCAATGGTATCAAGTGGAAACCGGTGTTGCTAAGCCACCTTTTGCTCGTCCGCTAAATTAAAATCCTCCTTATCATCCTAGCAACCACATGCATCCTAGTTTTAGTTATGCCAATCCAAATGCGGGTGTTAATCCTCATGTGGGTCCATCTCGTCCGCCTATTATGGTGAATGATCCTACTCAACCCTCCGATCCGGATCTCATGGTCATTGTGCAACAATTGTAATCATTTTATGTTACATTGGCTTCATTCGATGCTAAGTTCAATCCTCTTGAGTCTACGACCAACAAGTTAAGAACTAAAATATGGAAATTGGCAAGTGATGTGAATATGCTAAAACAAGCCAATGCAAAAGGAAAATTACCAAGCCAACCTTCGCAAGCTCATGCGGTCACGACCCTTTAAATTGGTAGGTTGGTTGATAATAAGGTTGCACCTCCGTCCGAGGAGGAGGAGGTTTCTATTCCGAATATTCTTCCTCCCGATTCTACCCTTATGGGTCCCACTTTGGCAAAGGAACTTTTCGATGGCCTACACAAGTCTTTGAACGCCTATAAACCACCAACTTCTAAGGCTCCTATGCCCTATCCTTCCCGACTACAAGATTTCGAGAAAGATGAACAATTTCAAAAGCTCTACGATCTAATGTCCAACGTAAATCTTCCCTTGTTAGATGCCATCCGAAATAAGCCCGCTTACTCCAAGTTCTTCAAGGAGCTTTCCTCCAAGAAGCGTAAAAGTGCTATGAATGAAAATGTTTATCTATCTCAGGAGGCAAGTGTGGTTTGTGATCCCTCTCTTTTGGCTCTTAAGAAGGCGGATCCCGCCTCATTTCGTATTGATATCACAATCGGGAATGGAAAAGTCACTAATGGCATGCTAGATTCCGGTGCGGGTATTAACTTGATGCCGTCTTCGATTTATGAACAATTGGAATTTTCTCCTTTACAAGAAACATGCATTTGCTTACAACTAGCCAATTGGTCAATTAGATACCCAAAGGGAATGATCAAGGATGTTCTTGTCCAAGTCGGGGGGATCGTGGTTCCAGTCGATTTCATAGTATTGGATGTTGGCATGGTGAAGAATGATGGCGCTGAACACTTTATCTTATTAGGGCGCCCATTTATGGCTACAACTAAATGCTTGATTGATGTTGGGAAGAAAAACCTCACTTTGTCCGTAGCAGGTGAATCATCCACATTTTCTATGTCTAACTTGCCATCGATTCCATCAAGCATCTATCATGTGGATTGCTTACTTAGTGATGTGATCCAAGAATTGGTCGAACAATTTTTCATGGAGGAAGAGTGTAATGAGGAGGAGTTTGACCCGGGAGTTTGTGTTGAAGGTTTTTTTGAGGATATTGAGACCCTTGTTCGTAATGACGATTCAATTGTGCTTCAATGTGCCAAAGGTTTTTGTGAGAAAGATTGTATATGTGTCGTTGAGGGCAACGATAAAAATTTATACGGGGAGGTGGAGATTATTGAAGATAGGAGTGAAAATTTTGAAGATTACCTTTAGGGAATCGTTGAATTGTTCGAATTAGCCCCTAACGAGGTCAAGAGGAGGCATAAGCCCGAGCTTAAGCCTCTCCCATCTCACCTCAAGTATGTCTATTTGGAAGAAGAGGAGAGCAAATCGGTCATTATCTTTGCTAATTTGAATCGGGAAAAAGAGGAGAGGTTGATTGAAGTGCTTAAAGCTCATAAAAATGCCATTGGTTGGAGTCTTAGAGATATCAAAGGAATTAGCCCTTCGACTTGCATGCATAAGATCGCTTTAGAGGATGATGTCAAACCTTCTTGAGAATTCCAAAGGCGTTTGAATCCAAATCTTAAGGAGATAGTGAAAGCCGAGATATTAGAATTATTGGAGGAAGGCTTGATTTTTACAATTGCCGATAGCGAGTGGGTGAGCCCCGTCCACATGGTGCCTAAGAAGAGTGGTATAACCGAATGAAAAAGGAGAGTTGTTGGCCACGAGGGCTACAACGAGATGGAGGATGTATATCAATGTTAGAAAGTTAAATACGGCCACCAAGAAAGATCATTTCCCTCTACTATTTATCGACCAAATGTTGGAAAACTAGTCGGCTATCATTCCTATTATTTCTTAGATGGGTTATCATGGTACTGTCAAATCGCAATCGCACCTGAAGATCAAGCCAAGACGACTTTTGCTTGCACGTTTGGAACGTTTTCTTTTCATCAAATGCCATTGGGCAATGCAATGCCCCGGGAACATTTTAAAGATGTATGCTCTCGATATTTTCCGACATGATCCATAAACTTCTTGAAGTCTTCATGGATGATTTCTCTATATATGGGACTCATTTGATGAATGTTTGAAAAATCCTGAAAAAGTGCTAGCCCGATGCGAAGAGACGAGTTTGACCTTAAGTTGGGAAAAGACCCATTTCATGGTTCGAAGCGGCCTTGTTCTTGGGCATTTGATTTCGGAACAAGGAATTGAGGTCGATAAGGCCAAAATTGAAGTTATTGAAAGGCTACCCCCTCCTCTAAATGTTAAGGACGTGATAAGTTTCCTTGGGCATGCCGGTTTTTATCGGCGATTCATAAAAGATTTCTCGAAAATTGCTCTCCCTTTATGCTGAGTGTTAAGTAAAGACGTCCCTTTCTAATTTGATGAAGCTTTTGAGATGCTTTCATGTTAATTAGAAGAGTCTTGTATCTGCCCCCATCGTAGTATCTCCCGATTGAAGTTTGCCCTTCGAGATTATGTGCGATGCTTCAAATGAGGCGGTGGGGGCCGTTCTTGGCCAACGAGTGGATAAGTTGTTGAGGGTGGTGTACTTGCTATTTTAATGCTCAATGATGCTCAAAAGAATTACACTACAATCGAAAGAGAGCTCTTGGCCGTGGTCTTTGCTCTTGAGAAATTCTGACCTTACATTATTGGATCACGAGTCATAGTTCATTGTGATCATGTCACTTTGCATTATTTGTTCTCCAAATCCCAATCTAAACCTCGCCTCATACGTTGAATCTTATTTCTCCTAGAGTTCGATATCGAGATTAAAGATCGTACGGGTTGCGAAAATGCGGTAGCCGACCACCTTTCAAGGATGATCACGAATGGTGGAGATAGGATAGCTATAGGTGAAAACATGCCTCACGAGAATTTGTTTGAAGTGGCTCAAGCACCATGGTATGCACTATTTGGCAATTGGTGACCTTCGACCAGATATGAGTTGGCAAGAGAAGAAGCATTTCCTTGTTCAATGTCAAAGCTTCTATTGGGACGATCAATTTATGTATAAAGTGGAAAAGGACAGGATGATTAGGAGGTGTGTCCCCGAGGATGAAATGCAAGATCTCCTAACTTTTTGCTACGATCCCTAAATCGGGGGCCACTATGGAGGAAGAAACATGACCCTTAAGATTTTGAGTGCGGTTTTTATTGGCCGTTTCTAAATTACAATGCTCAAGTTCATATTCAAACTTGTGAAAAATGCCAACGCACGGGGAGTATCTCGAAGATGAATGAAGTGGCCTTGGTGGGAAATTTAGTAGTCAAAATCTTTGACGTATGGGCGATTGACTTTATGGGGCCATTTCCCAAATAAGTTGATGGATACGAATACATTCTTGTGGGGGTCGATTATGTGTCAAAATGGGTCGAAGCTATCGTCACAACCAAAGATAATGCTGAGGTGGTATTTAAATTCATGAGAGAGAATATTTTTGCTCATTTCGGCTTTCCAAGAGTGATCATAAGTGATGGTGGTAGCCATTTTTGTAATAAGCTACTTGAGAAGCTCATGAAGATCTATGGGATCAAGGATAAGATAGATACGCCATATCATCCCCAAACATCGGGGAAAGTTGAATCAAGTAACAAGCAAGTGAAGAGCGTACTTGAGAAAATGGTGCAACCAAATCGTAAAGATTGGTCGAGGAAGTCAAGCGATGCCTTGTGGGCCCTTTGGACGTCCTATAAAATAGTTCTATGTGCGAGCCCTTATCATTTGGTCTTTGGCAAATCTTGTCACTTGCCGGTTGAGTTTGAGCATTAAGCTTTTGGGGCGATAAAAGTCGCGAACAAGGATTTGAAGGAGGCCGGGCTTGAAAGAATGTTGCAAGTGGAGGAGTTAGACGAGATTCAGAACATTCAATATGAAGATGCTCGTATCTATAAGGAGAGGATGAAGTGAATCCATGACGAGAGGATAGTCCCAAAAGAACTTGAAGTTGGTATGCCCATCATGCTCTACAACTCTCGTCTGGCCTTATATCCTGGCAAGTTGAAATGTAAGTGGATGGGGCCCTATACAATTGAAGAAGTCAATCCGAGTGGGGCGGTGACCTTGATTGACCCTAAGACCCAAGAACGATTCCAAGTCAATGGCCATCGGGTCAAGCCTTATCGTCACGGTTTCTCTTTCCACCCGACAAGGAGGTCATAGCTTTAGTGGATCCTCCCATCTCGACTTTACCATGATCAAGAGGGGAGTTCGTCAAGCTAATGACGTTAAACAAGCGCTTATTGGGAGGCAACCCATGTTCTTTTCGTTTATTTCTTTTATTTTTACATTTCTTTCTTTCTTACTTTCTCATTATATAAAAATCCAAAAACACTCGAAAAACTGAAAAATTTAAAAAAAATGTGTTGTCTTTTGGTTCTTGTAGCCCTTGGTTTTGTTTTATTTTTATTTATGTGCATATTTCCTTGTGTTTTTGATTTTGTGTGATTTTCCTTTATAGTGTAATGTTTTACGACTCCAACCTTGGTCAATTTGATAAGTTGGTAGGAGCCGGGATAAACAAGCCATGCTCAGTTTTTGCTTAGATTGCTTGGATGCTTAAGTGGACCCAACCGAGCTTGATCCAAACTCGCTCGGTTAAGGAAGCTTATATCTCACCCTCCTTTTACTTGATTTTCATTAAAATGCAACAAGGGCATTGCATGGTCTAAGTGTTGGGTGGGTAGGTGGTTAGGATCCGGGTGTCACAAAGTATGATTTGTCATTATTAACTCGAGCCTTGGCGAAGTGACGCATTCTTTGCGAAGTGATGCTTACTAATTGCGCATTGATATGGTTGAGTCATTTTTGTGTCTTGTGTGTGTTTATTACATTTTGAGCAATTACCACATGCTTCGAATTTTGAATAGTTTACTTGTCGGGTTTTTACATGTTGATGCCCTCTTGTGTAAGGAGCTGAATTTTTGTGCTACGTTCAAAACCTGCCTATATATATACTCAACATTCACTCGTGAAAAGATTACAAATATCTAAAAGCTCTTTTGATTTTGTCTCCAAAACCCGGTGCAAACTAGTGAGTAGCCTTGTGTGAATTATCGATTTTGCTTGTATTTTTATGAAAATTACATTCAGGTGGGTTGGTTTTGCTCGTACATGATTGAATTTGGAAATGACCCCGAGGCACATATATCACCTTTATTGCGGCCATATCCAAATATATAAGCTACTTAAATATCCCAAATTATCCCCCTTGAGCCTATGCCCCGTTTCTTGTTAGCCGAGCTCAGTTTTAGCTCTTATATCTTCATAAATCATGAGGAGAAAGTGTATGTTGTTCGTTGACTACAAATGTGTGAAAAATTAATTGTGGGTTTTGGGTTTTGAGTCTATTATATTCATATAAAAGAAAAGAAGAAGAATAAGATAGAAAAAAGGAGAACAACAAATAAACTCCAACACAAATCACGAAAAGTGATAAAGTGTGCGTTCGAGCGAAAAGCCTAATGACTAAAAGGCTAAGTTTAGTAAAAAGAAGCGAATTCAAAAAACTTCTAAGTGTTGTGAAATAATGCCGGAAAAGTGTGTGAGTGTACGAAAAGGTTTTGAATGAAAGTTTGGTAATTTGGGAAGGGTGAAGCGATCATAAGCTTCGAGTTCTAGAATTTAGGGTTTCATGTGTTATTGATCACGTTTGATCGTGTGTTAGCCACTATATCCATATATTCCATACCTTACCAAAGAGACAACATTACAACCCGAAATAAAGACCTCTTTTGATTCTTATTTGGTTATGTACAATGGGTGATTTTGAGTCTGATTTGTGAAGTCTTGACAAGGTGCATGCATTGTTCGATTTGAGCGTATACACGTCCCATATAAAACAAACACTTTAGTGAATTGAGAAACACCCTCAAAACTCCATTCTAGAGGAAGTAATCGATTTGGTTTTCATTTGAGAAAGAGTAATACGAGCAATGATTGGCGATAACAAGTTTATGTTGATCCTTTCATCATATTAATTAGGATAAGCACAAGGAATCTTCTTTTTGCATAATGTTCATTGCATGTACATTCTCGGTTCTTTTCGTTGTTCAAGGACGAACAAACCGATAAGTGTGGGGTGGTTGTTTTGCATGTAATTGTGGTGTTTTTCTTATGTTTTAATTTGAGATTTATGTTATTTATAGTAGTTTTGAGTCGAGTTTTGTTAGGTTGTTTTCTTATTTTATTATTTTGAGCTTTATGTATACGACATTGGTGATGTTTGTGTGATTCTTGAGTTTTTAAGTTCAAAATTCTAATTTCGTAGGTGGCTTCATGAATTAGATTCGCGCCAAGACGTGTCGGCATGCGCTTAGATTCGAGCCAAGGCACTGAGGCCCAACATCCGTGCCAAAATGAGAAAATCAAGCTGAAAGAAGCCCGAATCAACTGAACAATAGAGGCTGACCCGTTTCAAAAGCAAAGCATTCGATCGCCTGCAAACCTGTCGATCGACTGCTGATTAACACGGATTTATCTTTATTTTAGTTAGTAATTTATTTAGTTTTAATTGTTGATTTTGGTAAAAGTTGGATAGATTGAGCATATGTTCGTATTTTCTAATCTCCAACTTGTTTTACCATAATTTAATTATAACAAATTAATTTTATGTTTATTTTAGGTATTTTGAAGTATTTAAGTTTGGACGTAGTCAAGGATGGACGTACGAGTGGAGTTTCAGTGAAAACGGGACGCGATTTGAAAAGTTTGAAGCTGTCGATTATCTATAACGGTTTTTCATCTCGAATCGTAATAGTAGTGCTGCCGACACTAGCTGTCGGGCACTGCCGACGCTGCCTGCCGAGCCATGCCCACACTGCCGGCATTGGCTGTCGAGAGTCGCCTGTGTCGACCGACGCTTTCCGGCAATAATCGACGCACCTGGCCGACGCAGTTCTCTGTGAGCGTCGACCCATTAAGCGTCGACCGACGCGCACCAACCTGCCCATCGACGTTGCCGACCGCTGCCGACCACTGCGCACCACACCTTCCAAGCTGACCCGCGCGCCCTGCTTAGCGTCGATGCCGAGAAATATTAGCGTCGACCGAAGCACCCGTCGACGTCAACGTCCCAAAAACTCATTTTTAGGGTTTCTTGCTGCCCAAGACTTCCCACAACTATAAATACCCTATGTATTTTGGATTTTTACACACATTATCATATTCCTATGGTTCCAAGGCCTCTTGGGGGCTGACAACCCCAAAGAGTGTCCTACTATTTTCTTAGTTTCTCTTCATAATTTTTAGTTTTAAATCTCTAGTTTTAAGATTAGTTTATATTAGCTTCTAGATAGTTTAGATTAATATTAGTTCGTGGATTTCTACACCAAAGCGCTGCGGAACTTCTTTGTTCAATTAGTAAGTAATTATTTCTTTCGCTTTTAATTTAGTTACATGCTTTAATTAGTTTAAATAATAATTATTGTTTCCATGACGAATCTTTCTTGTGATTGTGTTGAGCTTGGGTTGTTTACTTTGATTATGATCTTTAGCTAGATCTAATAGGTTTAGAGCCTAGATTCATTGTGAACCATCAATTGGGTCTTCCCAAGTGATCGTGGAGATGAATTGAAGCTCTAGAACCCTAGTTTTTCTTAATTCGTTTAAAAATATTTTAATTAATAAATTCATAGATTAAATAAATTCTAGATTTAATTGCTCTTAGATAAAATAATTTAGGATTTAGATAATTAGTTCTTAGTTTAAATAATCTTAGATTTAATTAATTAGATCATACTTTAATTAAATCTTAGTTTTAATTCGTTTAATTAATTTCTAGTTCTTAAAACAAATCAAACAAAACCCCGTTCATGTGTTATTTTCTTTAATTTCTTATTCGTGAAACGCAAACATAAAANTTAGATTTAATTAATTAGATCATAGTTTAATTAAATCTTAGTTTTAATTAGTTTAATTAATTTCTAGTTCTTAAAACAAATCAAACAAAACCCCGTTCATGTGTTATTTTCTTTAATTTCTTATTCGTGAAACGCAAACATAAAATGAACTTCCGAGTCAGCTTACCCACCTACAAGTGATCCCATTCTATTGCGGTCAAGCCTTAAACGTTTTGACAAAATAGTTTATAAAAATAGGTGCGTTAAGATTGAATCAAAATTTTGGCGCCGTTGTTGGGGATTTCTAAGTAGGTTGTGAATTTTGTGTTTGCCCTTCATGATCCTTATTTATATATATCTTTATTTTATTACGATTTTTCTTTTCGTTGGTTTTATTATTTTTATCTGGTACGTTTAATCTTGTGCGTAGAGTGTTGTGTATACAAGGTACATCTCTTGAATCCTCGATTCAAAGTCCGAAATAAAAAAATAAAAAAAATGTATTACTCCTACGATGATCCACCGCTAGATTGGCGTCATGCACCTAGACCGGCTATTCCATTTAGCGACACAATGAAGAATTACTTTCCTGATAAATACGACCAATTGAATCTCTTGATTTTTCATGGGCGTCGAAACGAAGATGCGCTAAAATTCATTCGAAAGTACGAGTTCATCACCGATAGTTCTCCTCTTCACGGGCTTACAAGGGATCAATGAAGACGCGACCCTTCACTTTTAAACTGAAGGAAGAAGCAATGAAATGGTTTGTAAGGCTAGAACCTGATTCTTTGCGTACGTGGTATGATGTAGGCGATAAATTCATGAGGAAGTTCTATGTACCCAATGTAATATGTGATCATTGTGGATGCCGAGGACATATGATGCATGAATATTTTGTAACATTTGATGATGAGCCAAAGGAGGAAGTTGTCACCGTCCAAGATTGTACGAGCCATGAAGAATATAAACCAGACGATCAATTTTTGGCGGGGCAGCAAGGTCATGAAGATGAGAGCACGAGTTTTCAAGATGAACAAGTAGATGACCCTTTGGAGACCATTTGTCAACAAGGCGACATTGATCAATCCACTATGCAGGAAGAAGACCTTGCATAATTTATGGAACGTATGGAACAATAGCTTCTTTTGACAAATCGTCGAACGAGGGGGGTGGGGTACAAATGTATAACCTTTCTGAACTTGAAAGGTGTGTAGATGAAGTAAGTCGTCAAGTCGATGCTTCTATAGCAAGAAGGGAAGAAGAGAGAAATAAACTTCAAAGTTAACTAGCGCTTCCAATTCTTGATGTTGTGGAACCTCTATTGGAGGAAGAAATTTTGAGCTCGCCTATTTGTTTAGAGGATGTGCATAAAGAGGAAGTTTAGGAGAATTTAGACATAATCGTTCCTCTTGTACTTGACGATGTCGTGTTGGATAATGACATAGTAGAGTTGCCATTGGAGAGCCCGAAGGTTGATGAAGTAATGAATTTGCTAGAGTTTTGCATGGAAGAAGAAGACGTGATGCCAACTTTAACGGATGTGACTGTAGAGTCTCACGTCATACCCGTTGGAGATCCTGGTGGATGCTGCGAATTTGAGTTTTCTCGATTTATTTGGGGATGATGTAGAGGATGAGACAATTTTAGAAGACGAATTTACTCCTCTTGTGCTGGATGATTTAGACGTCAAGGACAACGACGAGTTTTTAAACCGGGCAGCGGCAACTTTAAGGATAAATATGAACGACATTGCTGTGGACGATGTCAATTTTGATGAGGTGTTAGAGAAGGAATTTATTGAGCCTCTTGTTATCCCACCCGAATGAGGTGTTGAGAGAAGGAATTTATTGAGCCTCTTGTTATCCCACCCGAGCCGTTAATGGATTTTAATTTTGAAGTGGTGGACGAATTAATTGAGAAGGATGCAGATGGCGAGTCTAATATTGAGCCACCCAAAGATTCGATGGATATTGTGATGGTGGACGAGTTTGTTGAGGAAATTTCCAAACCCCTATGCCCGAATTTAGTTCCAAATATTTTTCTAAACGTTAAGGGGATTTTGATAAAACGAAGGAGAATGGATTGGAGGGATAATGTATTCTTATGTTCGACGGATTTCCTCATATTTCCGAAGATTGCGGATTCACCATATGCCCGAATTAGTTGTTGATATGTTCATGGTGATAGATTATTCGCTTTTTAGACCCCCGAAGCAAGTTAATATTTTTGTTCTACGAATCGCTTACCATGCGCGCCTTGGAGGAATACATTGCCTATGCTTACTGTTGGAGAACACTAAGGCGTGGCACGATCGTCACTTTTTCTTAGATCCGGGATATCAACGTTCGTAGAAGGCGTCGAGCTTTCGACGTTAAACAAGCGCTTCTTGGGAGGCAACCCAAGTATTAGTTTTCTTTTCTTTTTCCTTAAAGTTTTACTAGTTGGTTTGTTTTTGTTTGTTTTTTTTGTCTTTATAGGTTTTATTCAAGACATTTTCGATCACGGTATTCAAGGCGAAGGATGATTGCACAAGCGCTTTTTGGAGTAGCTCGACTATTAATTTCAGGGACGTTTTCTTATTTCCTTTCTCCTTGCTTTTATTTTCTTATATTGTTTATGGCAATCAGGGGATTGCCGGAGTTTTTAGAGGGGGGGAATGGTTGAGTGCTGATTTAAATTTTTTAATAATTGGGCAATTTTGAATTCATAGATTTGTAGTAGCAAGTATTTGGACGTGACTGATCACTATTCTGCGCTGAATTTTATCTGGCTTGCCTGTCGAAGTTAACTATGTATGATTTGAGGTTCTTGTCTTTGAGCGTGTATAAGTGCATAAAATATTTTCAAAATTATTATTTATATATTGTAAAATATTACTTGGACGCAAATGATTTCACAAAACCCAAAAAGCAGCGTCAATTCAAAACTTTTTCATGCAAAGAGCCTGTGAGTAGCCTGAGTGATTATCATCTTTGAATGTTCTTGAATAAGTTTCAGTTTTGATATCTCTTTGAAACTGTTGTGTGTAGTTGACTTTGAACATGACGTTAAGGCACAGGAAAAACCTTATTCCGGCCATATCCATATATTTTAGCCACTATAAATCCCGAATGAGCTAATCATAGCCAAATTATCCATGCCTATAGACCTGAGTGATTTTATTGAGTCGACCCCTACTAACCCATTAAAAGCGTGGGGTAGGAGTTCGTCATTTTTATTGGTTATTAGAGTTTTGGAAATTTTGTTAGGGATTTATGAATTTTTGTAATTAAGGACCACCATCGAAAAAGAAAAAAAAATAAAAAAAAAAAGAAGAGAGAAAAAAATAATAATACCCCATAATAAATTATAATAAGGAGGAAATAAAAAAGAAGAAGAAAAAAAAAGGATGGTGAGTCTAGTTGAATTGTGTTAGTCATTGCCTACGCGCTAATGAAGGCTTGTGTTTTATTGTTTATTTTATTATGAACCCTAATGTTTTAAGAAAAAAAAGAGTTGTAAAATAGAAGAAGCACATTATAAGCTTCAATTGTGTTTAAGTGATTTGAGCAAAAGTCGGTTTTGGGTTATGAGTTTAGAAATAGTCTAAGTATAAAGGCTACGTTATGAGATTTAAGTGAGGTTTCATTTGAATGAGGTGAAGCACTTTGCTTCGTGATTAGATTAGGTTGAGTGAGTTATTTAGCCACACGACTTAAATATTCCATACCCGTCAAAAGAGCCTACATTACAACCCGAAAAGACCTTTTCTAATTCTTTGTTGGGTACACACTTAATTTGCGATTGAAAAGAGATTAATTTTCGGTTCTTATTTATTATGCTTATATTTGTATGATTTGAGAGTATACACGTCCCATGCAGCAATGCCTGAGTGCTTTGAGTGAACACCCCTATATATTACCCTTTGAGAGGATGCATGAATTTGGTTTTTTGAGTGACATTGTAATACGGGTGGAGTGTTTGAAGTTGCTTTGCTTGTGTCTATATTTTTAAAATTATGTATGTAGCACGACACGACTCCTTTCTTGAGCTTATTTCATTCTTGTTATACTTTGAAACTATCGTTTGTTCGAGGACGAACAAACCAATAAAGCGTGGGGCAGTTGATTAACACGGATTTGTCTTGATTTTAGTTAGTATTTTATTTAGTTTTTATTGTTGATTTTGGTAAAAGTTGAATAGATTGAGCATATTTTCGTATTTTCTAATCTCCAACTTGTTTTATCATAATTTAATTATAATTAGTTAATTTTATGTTTATTATAGGTATTTTGAAGTATTTAAGTTTGGACGTAGTCAAGGATGGGCGTACGAGTAGAGTTTCAGCGAAAACGGGCCGCGATTTGAAGAATTTGAAGCTGCCGATTATCTATGACAGTTTTCCATCTGGAACCATTATAGTAGCGCTGCCGACACTAGCTGTCGGGCGCTGCTGACACTGCCTGCCGAGCTATGACCCCACTCCTAACGCTGGTTGCCGAGAGTCGCCCGCGTCAACCAACGCTTTTTGGCACTAATCGACGCACCTGGCCGACGCAGCTCTCTGTGAGCGTCGAACCATTGAGCGTCGACCGATGCGCACCAGCCTGCCCATCGATGCTTCCGACCGCTGCGTGCCACACCTTCCGAGCCAACCCGTGCACCCTACCAAGCGTCGATGCCGAGTGATGTTAGCGTCTGACGCACCCGTCGACGCCAACGGCCCAGAAATGCGTTTTTAGGGTTTCTTGCTGCCCAAGACTTCCCCCAACTATAAATACCCTATGTATTTTGGATTTTTATACATATTATCATATTCCTAGGGTTCCAAGGCCTCTTGGGGGCTGACAACCCCAAAGAGTGTCCTACTATTTTCTTAGTTTCTCTTCATAATTTTAATTTTAAATCTCTAGTTTTAGGATTAGTTTAGACTAGCTTCTAGATAGTTTACATTAATATTAGTTCATGGATTTCTACACCAAAACGCTGCGGAACTTCTTATTTCAATTAGTAAGTAATTATTTCTTTCGCTTTTAATTTAGTTACATGCTTTTAATTAGTTTAAATAATAATTATTCTTTCCATGACGAATCTTTCTTGTGATTGTGTTGAGCTTGGGATGTTTATTTTTATTATGATTTTTAGCTAGATCTAATGGGTCTAGAGCCTAGATTCTTTGTGAACCATCAAATGGGTCTTCCCAAGCGATCGTGGAGACGAATCGAAGCTCTAGAACCCTAGTTTTCTTAATTCCTTTAAAAATATTTTAATTAATAAATTCATAGATTAAATAAATTCTAGATTTAATTGCTCTTAGATAAAATAATTTAGGATCTAGATAATTAGTTCTTAGTTTAAATAATAGATTTAATTAATTAGATCATAGTTTAATTAAATCTTAGTTTTAATTAGTTTAATTAATTTCTAGTTTTTAAAACAAATCAACAAAACCCCGTTCATGTGTTATTTTATTTAACTTCTTATCCGTGAAATGCAAACATAAAACAAACTTCTGAATTAGCTTTCCTCGAGAGATCGACACGAGTCAACTTACCCACCTACAAGTGATCCCGTTCTCTTGCGGGCAAGCCTTAAACATTTTGACAAAATAGTTTATAAAAATAGGTGCGTTAAGCTTGAATCAATTGCCAACCAGTCGATCGACTGAAAGCAACCCAAATCGACTGCTCGACAAAGGCTGGGACGTTGGAGCAACAAGGCAGTCGATCGACTGAAACGCTATCGGTCGACTTCTTCGCAGGAAATTTTAGGATTTTTGACATTTTGACAATTTTGCCCCTACAAACACCTATATAAACCCACATCTTTCCCCAACAAAAAATCCACTCTCCTCCCAACTCTTCCATGGTTTTGGGATTTATTTTCTCTCTCTAGTTTTTAGAATTATTTTCTCTCTCCAAATCTTTGATTTAATTTCAAACTTTTCCTTAGGTTTGTATGCTCAAGAAGAATTCAAGTCATCACTTGGATATTATTTTGATTGTAATTTCATTCAAGCTTTTGGATTCTCTTTCTTAATTCAAGTAAGTTTTTCATTATATTCTTCCTTGTTCTTCAATTTCAAGCTTGTTCTTCAATTTATGCATTTTTCCTTAGCTCTTAGATTTATTGTTAGATTTGTAATTTGGTTTATGGAATCTAGGTAAGTGACACACCTTGATCACAGATCGGGTCCTTGATCGTTTTTATTTTAAGTATTTCATATGCATTATTTTGGTTATTATTTTCATGCATGGTTTTATGTTGAATCCTAGATCTACTCTTCATTTCTAGTTGTTTTTCGAAAAGTTTTTAACTTTCACATCAACTTTTATTGCTCTTTCTATTGGTTCTTTAAATTTTTGTTAATTTGCATTATTTAGATTTTTATGATCATGCATGCATAGTTATACCTTAGGCTTTCGTGCTTGTACTTTGTTGTTTATTTGCTTTTTTATTGCTTCTTTTTATTATTGCTTGCAATTTCAATATGGCATACGTACGAGGCATCTGAAATACTTGCATTTACTTTCATAGATCTTCATAGTTAATCATTTATTTTCGTTTATTTCCATTTATTTTCGCTTTCCTCCAATCTCTTAAGCTAAAAACCCATTGATTCCTACGAACAATTGAATTCCAATAATACCAAGCCACACGGACCTTATCTATACTATCCCCAAAAATACCCTTCTCTTAAGCTAACCTCGGCCCGCCTCGCATACCTCTTATGCCATCATTCGCATCGAGGTTCTCATGCGTCGTCCCTGTCAGCCCAGTCGCACAACTCTCGGATCTTTAGCTACCAAATACGATAAGGATATAAACATGTATACCACATTGTCCATGCTGCGACCTCAGCTTTACTCTCACAACCTCATCTTTATTCTCGCGGCCTCACCTTTATTCTCGTGACCTCGCTTTTATTCTTGCGACCTTAGCTACGACCTCACGCAACCTCATTACGAAGAACAATATATAGTTTATTTGACTTAGACATGGGGGACTAAGTAGTTTTCTTGGTCACCTATGGTCTAATTCTATTGGTGATGCGACCAATTTAATTTCTTTTCACGCATTATTTTAACATGAGGATTGAGAAGTTTTCTCGGTCACTTGTGATCTAAAATGGACTATGGTATGGGGTCTCTGTGGACTAAAGGCATGATATGGTTATTAGCTCATGGTCAACATATTTATGGTTATAAGATGATGCTTGTGTAATATTTCAGGGTTATGTTTTATGGTATGGAATGACTTTTTGGCCGACCTATTTTAGGTTGAATAAATGGTTTATGGTTTTTCGGCCGAAGTATTTTAGGTCGGAGAAATGAGATCTTTATTTTTTTATATATATTCTACCTGATTTTGTACCTCAATAAACAAGAATTTATTTTGGCGAAACCATCTTGTTTCCTTTCATTATTGTGGGGGGACTAGCTGATACGACATCGAAAATCGACTCGACTATATACGGTAGGAAAGTAACGAAAGGGGTAGAAGGTTCTAGGTTCCGACAGGTTGATAACATGGTAATAATATATTTTTATGGTTATTATGAAATTATAGAAAGTAATAATCCTAGTATAAGAATATTTTCTAATTAGGGAGATTGGGTACAATCAGGAGATTTAATCCCATGTTATGAAGGAATCCTATTAGTGGTTGAGAAGTCTAAATAATCTTATAAATACGGGATTCAGGCTCTTATTTCATAACTGATTCTCATAACTCCAATTCTTATTTCATAACTTTTATTAACTTCAGTTCTCATGGACCACATAACTCACAACTTTATATGAAATAATTCTTTAATCATCAATTACCATGGATCATGGAGCTTATGGATTTTATGGGGAAATAGAGAGGAGATCTCTCCTTTAGGCGAGTTGAGCTCTTATATAGGAAACATGAACCCTAGATTGGGAACACATCTCTTGTCTATACAAAGAGGACACATTCCTCACTTCTATTCTTAGTTGATTTTATTCTATGTTTTGAACTCTCTCACATCTCTTTAAAACACTGTTTGACTTAAGCATCGGAGGGCCTATGCCGGGGCTATCAGGCTTGGATTTTGTTTTGAAGTTTTGATCAGGTCGCCAGGATCTTTCTAGAGGTCTATCAGGTCTCTAAATACATATTTGAGGTCACTACTTACTTTTCTTGGTGAACTAATCTTTTTAGTCACATCAAGGTGTCAGCGTGCAGAGAATCCAACGAGTAGCGGACTCAAATCTGGCATTAGTGTTCGGGCCTCACAGAACTGGTTTGGGTCTCGTTTATAGTTTCTGGTTGGGCTTCCCAACAAATAGAGTAACATGTTATGGATAATGATCGGTCTGACGTGAAAGGCCTGGACTGGAACTGACTCGAGCAGTTTGGTAATTTTGTTAACTCAGGTAAGTGACTCAGGACTTCTCCTTTGATCCATTTCTCATTATGATTTTTGATTATGGTATTTCATGATTGGATTTATTCAGGTGGATGATGCTTCAACCCGAAAAATGACCAACGTTGAGAATGCCTGGAACCTTGAACACCTTCCTGATCTGCACCACAAACACAAGTTAGAAAGGACCAACGGTGATTTCCCGGCGGAAACCTCTCCAATGCTTAAGTCAGTAAGCGTTTGAGGTGTTTTCCAGAAAGAAAGAAAGAATACTCAAGAGAATGACATACCTCTCTCAGCCTTGGGGCTGAGATATTTATAGTTTCTCCTAGTGGGGACCCCAGTCGGGATCCTGGGAGAACGTCCCGCGAATCGTGGGCCGTTTGAGAAACAAGTTCTGAACAAGTGGTCCCACTTGTTCCTTGCTGAGCGATCAGGAGATCAGATCTGCCCTAGTCCAGTTCTGCCCCCAGTGTCCTCAAAAATTTCCTTTCCAGAAGTGTTTCTTAATGGGCAGATCAGCCCGGTCCTCCTGTCCCAGTCACTACTGGTCTCAACTCTCTTTTCCTAATTCAGGTCTGGCTGAGATATTTATCAGCTTCCCAACCGGGGACCGCTTTTCCGAGATCTCGGGAGCAAGGCCCGCGAATCAAGGATCATCCCAGTAACGGATCCTGACAAGTGGTCCCCCTTTGTCTCCTTCTGGTAACAAACGCTCACGTCCTCCTGTGGCTAGCTCTTCCCTAAGGAAATTCTATCTTGGGTTTCCTCGCGAACCAGCCCATTCTCATCCCAGGTCTACCTCAATCCAGGTCTTACTAATATTACCCGATCAACTCCTACCCCAAAAAGGGTTGAGGTAGAGCTGCAAAGTATTCGAGCCCTTTGACAATTAATGAGGTCCCACGCCTTTTAATGTTTTTCTCGTACTGGTACGTATCCCAAGAAACATGCCAAGCCACCAGGGCTAATTATTGGCCCTTAGCGATGTCCCATATCCTCAAACGGTCACTGTATCCCCGCATTTCTCCAAGTACTGCCATGTAAGCCCTAGTCTAGAGTCCTGGTCGTTCCAGCTCACCTCCTAGGGCACTGTTTGCCTGCCCGCATTAAATTCGTGAATCCCATCAAATCTCCTTTCTCGATTTTTGTATTTTGAAATCATTCACTTTGCCTTTTGTTCCCACTGGTTTCCTTTTCATTCCCACTTCTCATCTTCCACTTTTTCTTTCGAACTTTTATATCTTCGTCCTCTACCAGTACTCCGACAAAATTTCTTCACATTAATTCTCAACATTCTCCGACGAATTTCGTAAATCAGGTACCTTTCTCAGCCCTTACCCTTTTAATTTTTTGCAATGTCATCCTCTCCAGAAACTAGGGTTGGCCTATCTCCGCCGTCTGCTATCCCTGAGGCGGCGACTCTTTTTCCTCCGCCGCCTGTGATCCCAGAGGCAGCGGAAATTTCTTCTGCTCTCGTGGCCATCATTCCAGAGGGAGCAGAGGTCCCTTCATCTTCATCACCTGATCCTCCGGAGATCGCGGCGGCTCTCTCACCACCGCCTGCTTCTCCGGCAGCGATTGCCACCTCCTCCTCGGGAGGTATAAAATATCCTCCACCAATTCCCGATCATCCCAAAATTACCTCTATCCTTAGCTAGCAGACAATAGACGAGATTCGCTATAAGTACGAAATTAAAGACCCTTTTGATCTCTATGCCCCTCCAGCCTGCACCTTGGCCTGCCAAGCTCCGGCAGGCAGGGTGACCTTCTATATTGACTAGCTACAGGCGGGTTTGCATCTGCCCGTTAACCCCATGATGCTGGAAACTGCCCAGATGTACAAAATTCCTATTTTCCAATTTTCCCCTAACTCTTTTAGGATCATGGTGTGTTATAACCTGGCCATGCGCTACGCCGGCCAGGACCCAACAGCCCTGGTCCTCTACCAGCTCTTCCAGGCGAAGAGCCTTCCCCCTGATTGTTTTTACCTCGCTGCCAGGTCCGGGGTCCATTTCATACACAAACTTCCGACTTCCAATAAATCCTGGTGCAAGAAATTCTTTTTTGCTCACTTTGAGGGGGATTGGGGTTTTGACCCCACCCCCATAGATGCCTTGCCCTATTATCCACCCTTAACAGCGGCGGCCAGGCCTTCCCGTGTTCAGAGAATCGTGGCGACTCTGAATGCGAATCCTGTCAATGTGAACGACCTCCTCACTCCTTCAGTCTTAGAGACTTTTAATGAAACTTGTGAGATAGGTCCCCTGCCATCTGAGATTGGTAAAAAAGCTTTCTCGTTCTGACCTTATTGCATCATGTTTTAACGTCTTATAGGTATAACTTTCCCGTTCTCCTTTTTCATAAGAGATAATGCGATTGCTGTTTGAGGCTTCTGATAAAGAAGGTACGGCGGCCAATTCAGCAACGCCAGCCTAGGAAGCGGGTGCTTCCACCACTCATCAAGCCCAGGGCTCTCTTCCTGCTGCGCCGTCCGTGCGCCCCCGATCAGTAAGGCACGTCATTTCCGATTCAGAGGAAGAGGAGGTGCCCCTAACGAAAAGGCCTCGATCCGGCCGGGGCCGGGGTGTAGTCATCTCAACCAATCCAGCTCCAGCACCTGTTGCAGCTCCCGTGGTCCCCACCGTACGCAGTTCTGGCCCTCCTCGATGAACTTCAGTTCTGAATTATTCGGGCGACGTGGCAGTTCGCCATGTAAGCGGCCAATGCACCCCCGAAGATCCGCGCACCCTAGAGTAGATGAGTGACCGGGAGCTTCTAGAGTCGTGGTACCAAGATGAGGCCCGGGTAAACTTTATATCACCAACCTTTCTCTCCTCCTTTTTCTCTCTTTTTTTTACACCTTTCAAGTCTTTAACAATTTTCTGATTTGCTCCCAGGCTGAGGCGAAGAGGGCCCTTCTGGCTATCAGGGAAACTCGGTCCCTGGGCCAAGCCAACCTTGCTAAGGAGGTTGAATATCTTAAAGAGAAGGTGCTATGCCTCCGGGCCTTGTCTAAGGACAAGATAAAAGAGGTTAAGGAGCTGCAGGAGGAGGTAGATATGATGAAAAAAGCCCAGAAGAAGATGCTGGAGGCAGCTCGGTCAGAAGCTCGGGATGAAGCTATCGCCGAGACAAGGAGTCTGGCGGATGAAGCCATAGCCAAGGCGAAGGGTGAGTGGAAAGTGGAGTTCCTCAACTCGGAGGAGAGGTTGAGTCTTGTTCAGGTGGCAAGGGATGAGGCCAAGAAGGCCTTTTTGGGATCCAAAGCTCTTTTCTCCCTACTCTTCCCAGAAGCTGTGGTGTATTACAACTATGGCTTGGATGAGCAGGACAAGTGGGCCTTGGCCAATCCTGATGTCCCCTTTGACCGGAAGACGCCGTTAAAAAGCCCTCCTGAGCCTACCTCCTTTTCTTATGACCCTGCCAAGGATCGCCTCCACACGATTGGGTCGATAGAGTTTGCTGAGCATGTTCATGCTATTCTCTGTTCTCCTGGACCAGGTCAAACTCAGCCAGACCTGACCCTCTCCGTGGTCCCCCCTACTTAATCTCCCTCCCCAACCTTTGCAGGTCTGGGTGAGCTACCTGGGGGCGCGTCTCCGGGAGGTCTGTCCGAGGGTGTGGTGGACCAACTGCCGACAGAGCTGAGAGCAGATATGGAGGTTGATCCTTAGGGCGCATAGGCTTTTATATTGTAACAGACCTGTAGGATGCCTGTGTGGCTGGTCTGACTGCGATTTCTGTGTAAGCGTATGTAACATCAAACAAGTTAATTTTTAATAACGAATGTTTTTTCATGTATTTGTCATGTAGCGACTCTTGCACTTTTTAGGGTTTTCTTTAATATCTGGAAACCCTAGTACTTGTTGATTCTTGTCACGTGCCTTTCCTTCTTTAAATTCGTGCTTGTATTTCCATAATTTCTCAAACTTGCGCTTGAATTTTCATAATATCTCAAACCTCTGCCATGGCTTCTTCTCCTCTTCTTCAAGAAATCGATACCGTCAAAAGGAAGAACATTGCCCTGGTTGTTGAGAAATTCAAACTCTCCGACCAATTGACTCTGCTCAAAGAGAAGGTCGGCTACCTATATCGTTTGTTGGAGAGGAAGAGGCAGAAAAAGTGCCACTACAAGAAGGAATGGTCTAAGCTTCGCCAGATCCACCGCCAGATGCAAGAGGAAAGAGCGGACTTGATCGAGTCCGTGAATCGTCTCACGATTGCTGCTGGCGAAGCTCACGCACTTGCCGAGCGGTCCGACAAGTATCGCTGCCGCCTGCACGAGACTGAGCGCGAACTATGGCGGGTTCGCCGCGCCTTGGGTTCAGACCGGAGGTCCTCTCCATGATGGATCTTTTATTCTTTCTGGAATCCTTGTAATCAAAAAATGCCAACCTTCTTAGGTGTGTGCATTCTATTTTTGTATTTCTTGAAATTTCGATGAAATGGAAGCATATTTGCATATCTGCATTTTTATCCATTCTGCCCTTGTATGTATCAAAGTGTTCTTGCATTCTTGAGTGAGTGTGGTTCTGATATTATTCTGGAAGTTTTCCAGCGTAATCAAGTCTGATTGAAGCTTTTGGCAGCTTTTCTTCTTCGCAGACCTGAATCCAATAATTGGATCGAGCTCTTACTCACGGATTGTTTCTAAGATTCCTGCTCATTCAAGTTAGAACATTCAAAACTCGCTTTATCTAAGAGAATCGTAGATGATCATTATAACCAATTCTGGCTTGAATTGACCACTAGGTTAGACAAAGGTGAGGACAGCCATCCCTAACACATCTTGTCTTAAACTGACAACAAGTCAGGAAAATCATTGGCAGTCACCCTGAGCCAATCTTAGCTCAAACCGTCAATCAGGTCGGGCAAAATCTAGGACATCCGTCCCTATCAAATCCTGGCTTTAACCGACAATCAGGTCGGGCAAGTTCTAGGACATCCGTCCTTAGCCAATCCTGGCTTTAACCGACAATCAGGTCGGGCAAAATCTAGGACATCTAATATAGGACATCCGTCCTTAGCCAATCCTGGCTTTAACCGACAATCAGGTCGGGCAAGTTTTAGGACATCCATCCTTATCCAATCCTGGCTTTAACCGACAATCAGGTCGGGCAAGTTCTAGGACATCCGTCCTTAGCCAATCCTGACTTTAACCAACAATCAGGTCGGGCAAGTTCTAGGACATTCGTCCTTAGCTAATCCTGGCTTTATACTGACTATCAGGTCAGGAAAGTTCTAGGACATCCGTCCTTAGCCAATCCTGGCTTTAACCGACAATCAGGTCGGGCAAGTTCTAGGACATCCGTCCTTAGCCAATCCTGGCTTTATACATGCATAAACTGGTGCGTAAGATGAAACCTGCAACTTTATTCAAAAAAGGCAAACAAACATTTGAACATTACAACTACGTATGGAATTTCCGTAGGTTAGTGATATTCCAAGGGCGAGGGATCTCAGTCCCATCCAGCTCTTCCAGTTTATAATCTCCTCCTGCTAAAACCTGGATGACTCGGAGCGGCCCTTTCCAGGCTGCATCCAGTTTCCCTTTTGTCTTTCCTAAGTCAGCCCTTCTTAGGACTAGGTCTCCTACCCAAAATTGCCTTTTAATTACGGATTTGTCATATGTGGCCTTTATTCTCCCCTTGATATGCGCCATTCTGGCTGCGGCCTACTCTCTTTTTTCCTCGATCAAATCCAGAGTATCTTGCCTCAACAGCTCGTTCTGTTCTTCATTGAAATTCTGAATCTGGTGTGTCTCTAAGCTGATCTCTGTGGGCACTACAACGTCCATGCCATACACAAGGCTAAAGGGGGTTTCACCTGTACTTTCCTTTGGATTTGGGCATATCCTCTGCAGGCACTACAACGTCCATGCCATACACAAGGCTAAAGGGGGTTTCACCTGTACTTTCCTTTGGATTTGTGCGATACGCCCAAAGTACTGCATTAAGATCTTCCACAAATTTCCCCCCAGATCTTTCTAGACGTGACCTAAGTCCCCGGACAAGAATGCGATTAGTTACTTCGACTTGACCATTCGCTTGTGGGTGATATATGGACGTGAAATGTTGTTGGATATTCATCTTGGTACACCAGGCCTTGATTTTGGCTTCCATAAATTGGGTTCCATTGTCTGATATCAATATCCTTGGCACGCCAAAGCAACAGACAACATTCTTCCAGAGGAATCCCATCACCGCTTCTTCCTTTTATCCTGGCCAGGGCTTCTGCCTCGACCCATTTGCTAAAATAATCTATGGCCACAATAAAAAATCTCTTTTGGGCAGGGGCCATCGGGAATGGACCAACCAGATCAATCCCCCATTTCGCGAAAGGGCAGGGGTAGCTTATTGTCACCAGCTCCTCTGCTGGCTGATGAATCAGAGGGGCCATCTTCTGACATTTTTCACACTTTCTGACAAAGGCTTCGGATTCTTTCCTCAAAGAAGGCCAGAAATAACCAGCTCTTAACACTTTTCTAGCTAGAGCTCTGGCCCCCATGTGATTGCCGCAGCATCCCTCTTGGATTTCTCTGAGGACATGGGCGCCCTCTACCGAGCCCAGGCACCGCAACAAAGATCTTCCAAACCCACGCCGAAATAGGACTCCTCCAACCAAGCAGAAACGAGCAGATCTAGTTTTTACCTTAGCTCTTTCTCTTTGATCCTTTGGCAGTTCTTCGTGTTGTAAATAAGCTGTAATAGGAGAACGCCAATCATCAACTTCATATACCGAACAGACCTGTTCTGTGCCAAACTCCGCATCTGCTCTGAGTAATGTTATCGTCCTCTCGTCACAATTTGTAGCCGAGCTGGCTAACCTTGCTAAATAATCAGCTCTGTCATTCTCTTCCCGAGAAATCTGGAGTACCGTGCAGCCCTTCATGCCCCTAACCATCTCTCTAAATTTAGCAAGATATTTTTGCATGTTCTCTTCTCTGGTTTCAAATTCACCGCTTATCTGCTTGTAAACTAGCTGGGAATCCACCTTAGCACACACCAGCTCTGCACCCAAATCCTTCGCCATTTGGATTCTTTGCAGGAGGGCCTCGTATTCAGCGGCGTTATTGGAAAATGCATGATTCAAGCGTACAACAAATTCGGTCGACACACCTGCTGGGTCTATCAAGACGATCCCGGCTCCACAGCCCTGGTTACAGACTGAGCCATCTGTAAAAATGGTCCATTCTTTCAGTGTACCAGGAGGACCGGTCATTTCCTGCATAAAATCGGCTAAGGCCTGGGCTTTTATTGTTGTCTTAACCTCGAATGTGACGTCAAACTCGCTGAGCTCTATTATCCACTTGACGAGCCTCCCAGATGCATCTGGTTTGTCCATTATGGCTTTCAGTGGGAGGTTAGTTCGCACAATTACTCCATGAGAGAGAAAATACGGCCGCAACTTACGGGCAGTCCCGATTAGTGCTAGCATTGCCTTCTCTACCTCGACATATATAACCTCTGCCGCATGCAAGACCTTGCTCCAGAAGTAGATCGGTCTCTGTGTTTTACCTTCCTCTCTGATTAAGACAGAGCTGACCGCCTGCTGTCCTATAGATAAGTATAAGATCAACAGTTCTCCTTGAACGGGCTTCGTGAGCAAGGTCATGCAAGCCAAATGCTTCTTCAACAATTTAAATGCCTCCTCACACTCATCGTTCCATTGAAATTTTACTTTCTTCCTCAGAGCTTGAAAGAATGGTAAGCTCTTCTCTGCAAACCTGGACACAAATCTACTTAGGGCGTTAATTCGCCCTGCTAAGCATTGCATTTCTTTCACATTCCTAGGCACCTGCATGTCAATAATTGCTCTGACCTTCTCGGGATTTGCCTCGATACCCTTCTCTGTGACCATGTAGCCCAGGAATTTACCAGCTATAACCCCGAACGCGCATTTCTTGGGATTAAACTTCATCCTGTACCATCGCAGAGTATCAAAGGTCTCTCGCAGGTCTTCCACGTGCGATGTTGCTTTTACGCTCTTAACCAGCATATCGTCCACTTAAACTTCCATATTTCGCCCAAGTTGGTTCTTAAACATCTTATAAACCAAACGTTCATAGGTGGCCCCTGCATTTTTCAAACCAAAAGGCATCACAACATAGCAATACATCCCCTTCGGGGTAATAAAGCTGACCCGCTTCCAATCATCTTCTGCTAATATAATCTGGTGATACCCTTGGGATGCATCCATCATACTCAAGATCTCACATCCAGCAGTAGAGTCGACGAGCTGTTCAATTCTAGGCAAGGGGTAGTGATCTTTCGGGCAAGCACGGTTGAGGTCCCTGAAGTCGATACACATGCGCCAATCCTCCTGAGTCTTGGGAACCAGGACAGCATTGGAAAGCCATTCAGGGAATTGTATTTCCTGGATGTGCTTAGCCCTTAACAATTTTCCCACCTCGGCTTCTATGACAGCCTCCTTCTCAGGCCCAAAATTGTGCTTCTTTTGCTTTACCGGCTTTGCGTCCGAGCTGATGTTGAGACGGTGCTCTGCCACCTCTGGGTCGATCTCTATCAGGTCTTGTGGAGACAAAGCAAACACATCAGAGTTGCTTCTCAACAGCGCAACTAGGTCTGTCAAAATTTCCGGACTGAGAGTCGTCCCTACTCGAAGGACCCGACCCTCATCCCCTGGGATTACCTCGACCATCATCAGCCCTTCCTCTCTACTAGCTAGATCTATTTTTGGCAGCTCTACTCTAGCCCTTTTGTTCTGTCTTTCTTCCTCTGCATTCCTCTTGATGCACTCCACGTAGGTCTGTCGTGAAGCATATTGGTCACCCCTGACCTCTCCCGTTCCATCTTCCGCCGGGAACTTCATCTTCATATGAAAGACAGATATGACAGCTTGGAACTGGCTCAGGTATGGCCGGCCAAGCATGACATTATAAGAAGATGGAGCATCTACCACCAAGAAACGCACCGCTCTGGTGACCCGATATGGCTCTTCTCCTAGCGTTACCAAGAGCCTTACCGCGCCCAGGGGTTTCAAGGCACCTCCTGCAAACCCCACCAGAGAAGTTGTCACCTCCTCTAGCTCTACATTCAATTTCAATTGCCGGAAGCAATCGTAAAACAAAATGTCCGCAGAACTTCCGGTATCCACAAAGATCCGTCGCACATTATAATTGGCGATAGTTGCCGTTATAACCAGAGCATCCATGTGAGGGGCCAAAATGCCATCACCATCTTCTGACCCGAAACAGATGTTAGGGGTAGAGGTCATTTGTCCCACATCGCGCGATTTTCGAACTAAGTCTTTCGCAGCTCTAACATAACTGTGCTGCGTCCTCTTGGAATGCTCCTCCAGCTCTCCTCCAGTGATCATCTGGATTTCCCCATGAATGACCTGGGCTTGATCAGCTCGTCTCCCATCAGAGCGGCTTCTGTCTAGGTCTCTCTTACCCTGGTTAGACCTGTCATAGCCATTGTTGCCAGGCCTGGCCTCTTCTCTCCTCACACGGACGTACTCTTTCAGGTGCCCAGCCTGGACTAATCTTTCCAACTCATCTTTCAAATGAGTACACTGATCAGTATCATGCCCATACTCGTTGTGGAAGCGGCAGAAGCAATCAGACCTTTCCTTCCTAGGTTTCTGTGAGTAGGTCTTAGGCCATTTCAGGTCTGGATGCTTCTCTATGGCCTGCAGAATCTCACCCTGTGGAGTTGCCAAAGGGGTGTACCTGTCAGAACGAGGTCTCCCACCAGACAGATCTGACCTCGGCTTCTTTGCAGCGGTTTTATCATCACGATCGTATCTCTCCCTCTTATTTTCTCCCTCATCTTTGATTTTCAAGGCCTCCTCAAGGTGAATATACTTTTCAGCTCGTTCCAATAGTTCTCCAAACTTCAGGGATGGTTTGACAACCAGCGATTGAAAAAATTCGCCTCTCCTCAGACCCTGCGCCAGAGCATTCACCAACAGTTCTTCGGACACAGAGGGTACCTCTAGCTTTGTTGTCGTAAACCTATTAATATAAGCACGCAAACTCTCATTCTCTTTATGCTTGAGGCTGAACAGCTCTAACGGCATCTTTTGATACTTCCTGCAACTTGTAAACTGGTGCAGGAAGGCAGAGCTGAACTCGTCAAAGTTGCTGATAGAGCGGGGTGGCAACTGGCTAAACCAAAGCTGTGCCGATTCGGTAAAGGTCATTGGGAAGACCCGACACATAACCGCATCCAAAAATTTATGCAGGGCAACCGCGATCTCGAATCTACTCAGGTGGTCCCACGGATCTGTGGTCCCATTGTATCCAAAACCCAGAGATCGGTATGAGTTCGGCACGTCATCCCGCATGACCTCCTCCGTGAACGAAGTGCCTCTCCTTATCTGCACCGTCCCACTGCTCGCCATTTTTCTCTTGAATTCCCGCACCTCCTTTTGCAAACTCTGCATCTGTTCAGCCAGACCTGGATTGGTCTGGCATGAGGTTTTACCATCGGAAGTGGAGAGAAGCTCCTCTCTATCCTGAAGAGGAGTCCGATCCATGCGCTGGTTGTGCAGCGGCTCGGTGTCTGCCACCGGGATCGTCCGATCTGTTCGCGCACCAGGCGGTGGCGTCAAAATCTCAGCAAATTTTTTCTCAACTATCGCCTCTACGGCCTTGCCGATTAGCTCCGATAACTGCCTGAGGAAGGCGCATTCAGCAAGCTGCCAGCAACAGGCGTTGGTCCGCCAGAGGAGGACGGAGCGGCGCCTGTTGCAACCCCCGCTGATGGCCTGGCTCCATCACGCCTTGCCTGGGGTGTCTCTGCTGATCGCGGCATACCCCACGGCACGGCGGAGACGGGTGTTTTACCAAGTTCCCCCACTAAGTTTCTTCGTAACCCGTCAGAAGCCATGGAAAAGGAGCTCACGTCTTAGCCCAGATTTCCCACAGACGGCGCTAATTGTTTCAACCCGAAAAATGACCAACGTTGAGAACGCCTGGAACCTTGAACACCTTCCTGATCTGCACCACAAACACAAGTTAGAAAGGACCACCGGTGATTTCCCGGTGGAAACCTCTCCGATACTTAAGTCAGTAAGCGTTTGAGGTGTTTTCCAGAAAGAAAGCAAGAATACTCAAGAGAATGACATACCTCTCTCAGCCTTGGGGCTGAGATATTTATAGTTTCTCCCAGTGGGGACCCCAGCCGGGATCCTGGGAGCTCGTGTCGCGAATCGTGGGCCATTTGAGAGACAAGTTCTGAACAAGTGGTCCCACTTGTTCCTTGCTGGGCGATCAGGAGATCAGACCTACCCTAGTCCAGTTCTGCCCCCAGTGTCCTCAAAAATTTCCATTCCAGGAGTGTTTCTTAATGGGCAGATCAGCCCGGTCCTCCTGTCCCAGTCGCTACTGGTCTCAACTCTCTTTTCCTAATTCAGGTCTGGCTGAGATATTTATCAGCTTCCCAACCGGGGACCGCTTTTCCGAGATCTCGGGAGCAAGGCCCGCYAATCAAGGATCATCCCAGTAACGGATCCTGACAAGTGGTCCCCCTTTGTCTCCTTCTAGTAACAAACGCTCACGTCCTCCTGGGGCCAGCTCTTCCCTAAGGAAATTCTATCTTGGGTTTCCTCGCGAACCAGCCCATTCTCATCATCCTTTATTTACCCATCCCAGGTCTACCTCAATCCAGGTCTTACTAATATTACCCGATCAGATGATTAGCTTGAATGTATGTTTGCTAGAATTTGAGTAAATGGTTAGAGGCGAATGCATAATAGATTGTGTAATTGGTTTTTTTTAATTGGCATTAATTGCAGAGTATTTGGGGGGTTTTGTAGAAGAAAAAAATAGGTTTTATGTTAGATAGAGATGGATTGTTCTTTGGTTGGCTTTAATAGCTGAATATGGTCTGAGTTCTTGAAAAGCAGAGCATACCAACGTAGTTAGAGTAAAATTTGGGAAACTTGATTTGAGTTAATTACGTAATATGAATTAGCGCTCAGATTGAAGGAGGTATTTGAGGACAAGTACGTGTTAATGTGTAAATTAAATGTGATGAAAATGCTTGGCTACCTTATGAAATTAAAGGAAAATGTTTATGTAGAGTAATGTTATTTTGATTGTTATATGTAAAATAAAGGTGGACAATTGAATTATAAGGACTCATTTGCTACTTTGTTATGTGCAAAAAGCCCAAGTTGCTTGATGGGTCAAGACTAAAGGAATTTAATGGTCTAACAATGATTTTTAGCCCAAAAAGTAAATAAATTTTTGTTATGTTAGTGGATCACTTTTGCTATGTTGTTCCAATAAATCTGGACATAAGATTGGAGGTGTTTGCACTGTTATTGCAAATTTTTGTACTTGTGAGACTCATTATCTTCTAAAGTTTTAAAGCATAATGTATTACTGAAATAGTGATACTATTTGATGATGCTGAATCCAGTGAAAGTGCATCCCAAAATGAAACTAAAACTAGGTAAAATTACTTCTTTGATAATATTTTTATTATTTGCCCTTTTGTCTTATTATTTTAGATTCAGAATGAGGAAAAATGTATGGTTTTATAAGAGTAATTATCATGAAATTTGTGAATGAATTTTGGCTTTATCCTCTTTTGTCTGCTTTGAATTGGAACTAGTATATTGCAGGTTTAGTTATATGAATGATAAATGACTGATTCATGGGCTTGAGATAAAAAGCCAAGCATTCTCATTTTTTTTCCGATTACATTTATATAGTAATGAACTATTTGAATTTTTAGTTACATGTAAAAACCTGCGTATGTGGTTTAGTAAACTAATCCCTTTCCTTTTCTCTTTTTTGGCTTCTTATGTAATACATATTATTATGCTTTTAATGTTTTAAATTAGATCTTCTCATAGAAATGAATTGTTTGTTTTAAATAGTTTTTTTTAGTAATATATCTCACTTGTTTTTTTACCTTTTATTTTAGATACATTTATATAGCAATTAACTATTCCATAGCAGAATTTTCATCCCGTTGACTCCTCTCTGTCTCAGAACTTAGAAGCAATCAAGAAGGACTCCAATCCCACACAATACACGCAATCGAACATTAGAAAATATAATTTGTTTGTTGTTTCTTAGAACATCTTGTGATTGTAAATTTGCATCTTATAACATCTTTTGATTTATAAATTTGCAGGCTGGTTATGAATGTTATAAGAAATTATAAGAATAAATTATTATTTATTTATTTTTTTAAACATGACACTTTTCCTATAAGTTCATATTACAACTTGTACCTTCATATAATGGTTACATATTTGTCACTTAAAATAACTCATTTGTGATGATTGGGACGTTACCATATAAACTTACTAATGACAATATATTTTGTCACTATATGTTTCCCTTAAATCATCATCGAACATATATTTTTCATGATGATTATAATATTCGTCACATATTGCTATTTTTTCATGATATAATTTGTCATCACCTTTTATACTAATGTTGACAGATTGTTTTGTCATTGTATATATATAGTTGTTCAGTGACGACCAATATTTCGCCACTATAAAACAAATCTTTCATGATGAATTATATTATATTTGACAAATATTTAATGGCAATTGCGACAATTGGAGCGTCGTTATAAGTCAATGGATATTGTCACTATAATGATGTTTGTCACTAAAAGTCAAATGTTTTGGTGACAAAATAAGATTTCTTCATTTAAAATGGTAACATATGGTGACAATACGCACCTTTAGATGATAAATATTTGAGCACATAAGTGACGAATTAGTTGTCACCAAATAGTATAACCTATGATGACAATGTCCACCTCAAAAGATAACATTTAGTGATGCGTGCAAAAAAATCGTCACTTTCACCTAACATGACGGTCAAACCGTGACAACCTCTGTGATGCTCAAATTTCATCACGTTTTAATCTTAGTGACAAAAAAAACACTTTATATGACAAATCTTATCGTCATCTAACCTCAAATTTATGAATGCTAATGATTTTTCAGAGGTACGGATTTTGCACTACATAAAGGGGGGTTTGTATAGCTTAGAAGGAGTCCTTAACAAGGATAGGAAAATTACAGGAATTATGATTTCTAATTCAAGCTAATCTCATTAACTTAAGGACCACCCAAGGATAAGAAGGTTAAAAAAAGTCTCAAAACTAGTTAAGACACTTGAAATTAAATAGTTTGTTGTCTAAAATTTGAAGGCCTATAGGGGCCCAAGCTTATCTGGGATGGGCCACGAGCCACTCCGCATTTGAGTCGGTGTGCGTGTGGGGGTTCCATCCTCACTACAATTGTACCCATCACCCATCTCATTTCCATAAATAAATTAATTTATTTATTAATGAGTTTTCTATGTGCGACTTTCTATCTTCTGAAATGATAATTTCACTCCCTCTTCATTTTCAAAATTCCCTTCCAAATGTTCAACTTTGGGAATTTACTTCCCACTCATCCGAACATGAGTTTGTGAGAGTGATTATACCATGTTTATCTACTCGAAATATAAATTGGGAATATGAAGTTCGTTTCTGAAATGAACAATCCATCCATATTTGAGATACTTAGACAAACTTATCAGATATAACTTTTATATTATCTCTAACGATCCCCCACAAAAGTGGAAAACAATGTATGAATGCATGCGACTCAGTTACTCAATTTCAGCTAAACATTATTATAGCAGGACATGTAGCTTGTGGCATTAAACCGTCCTCAGTGAAATTCATATACCCGTGGCCTACCCATGGACAAGTTGAGAGTGTCATTGAACCATTCCAATTATGAGTATACCAAGACACTGATACTCATAAAACAATGGTTACATAATTTCTCAAAATTCATAAAGTTGTGTCCATTTTGGCCTTGAAGTACTCTAAGGATTCTTAAGTACTCCGGTCGAGGTGTCTACTCCTCTACACTTAAATAAGTGACCTTGTCTATCAAAAGTATCATTAAATACTCTTAATAGGTATATATTATCATTATAAGTTTTAAACTTAACCTCAACACGTTCAACAAGCAGTTCACTTTGTTATGCTCTACAGGGATGGGTTACCTCAAGGCTAGGTACCAAGTGTTTAGAACTGAACATTCTAAAATCTGGTTGTCCCATTAAACAAAGTTCTTTGTATCTCCAGTTGTGAAGGTTGAGTGTCCACTAAAATTCATTCTTTGGTTGTTGATTTAACCTCCATTCCCTCTAGTAGTGTATGAAATTGATCTCGGTTTAAACTCTAAGTAAACGGATCCACAATATTGTCCTTTAAATTTTTATAGTTAATGAAAATTATTTCTCTTAAAACCAATTTTACAACATCATTATTTCTCTGGAAAATATGTTGAGATTTGATATTATATATCTCATTGTAAGCCATCGAAATCGCAACTTGGTAATCTATCATAATTGATGATACTGGATTCTTCCAACATGAAATGCCTTCGAGGAAATTTCGAAACCACTCAACTTCTTCACCAGCTTTATCCATAATTATGTATTTTGATTGTATGGTGGACCGGGCTATACACGTTTGCTTAGTGAAACTGTAAGATACAATACCACTACCTATGGTAAAAACAAACTCGCCAGTGGAGTGTGAATCTTTAGAATCTGATATCAAGTTACATCACAATACCGTTCAAGAATAGTTGGATAATTCATGCAATTTAGATAATAACTCAGAGTATACTTCAATTATTATAACACTCTAGTTATACCTTTCTAGTGATCGTTGTTTAGATTACTTGTGAAGCTAGTTACCTTGCCCAACGAAAAAGCTAGACCAAGTGTAGTAAAATTCGCAATGTACATGAAACTCCCAATGATTCTCCTAACTTAGCCACTTAATCACCTTAGTTCTTTACTAAATTAAGGTTATCATCAAAGGGCTTCTTATCCAATTCATTATAGAATGTATTAAACATTTTCGCATAATGAAACTGAGATAGAACTATAATGTTTTTTAATCTTGATCCATAGGATCACCTTATCTAAACCTATGTTTTCATATCAAAGTTGCCTTTCAACATGTCGTCAATGTAAAGGCATATAATGATGAATGAGTTAGGTGTGATGAGAAATCCATTAGACATCATTACCGTGTCAAACTTCAGATACCATTACTATCGTGCTTGTTCCAATCCATACAAGAACTTAAAAAATCTACACACCTTGTTCCCTTCTCCAGAACCACAAACTCTTCAAGTTGTTCTATATAGACCTTTCCATCTAACTCACCATTTAGAAAAAAAGTTTTTACAGCCATTTGGTGAATTTCAAGATTGTAGAAAGCAACAATCGTCAAAATCAGCGTTATTGAAGAAATCCTCGTTAGAGGTGAATATTTATCAAAGAAGTCATACTCTTTTTTTTAAAGCCTCTAGTTACCAACCTAACTTCATACTTATCGATTGAGCCATTACTTATTACTTCCTCTTAAGGACCCACTTGCATCCTAGAGGCTTGCTACTATGGGTAAGATTATCCAACTCCCAGGTATAATTCTGCATGGTTAAACCAATCTCTTCATTTATAGATTCCTTCCACATAGGAGAATCAAGACTAGACAACGCTTCTTGAATAGTTCGAGGCTCACTATCCAAAATATACATCATGGAATCCAAACCAAATGTTTTGGTTGTCCTAACCCTTTTACTATACCTGGGTTCTTCATCACCTTATGATGTATCTTGAGTTGCAAGAGGTGTTTCATCATCCTCAGCATAACGAGTTCTCTTATCAGAACCACCGTCACCATTTTCTTTGCAAGGATATATATGTTAAAAAACACAACATTCCATGACTCAATGGTTGTTCCATGAGTCATATCAAGTGTGTTAGTCTTGTGCACTAGAAACCTATATGCAATACTATTTTGTGGGTATCTAATAAAGATACAATCGACTAGTTAGGTGCCATATTCACTTTCTTTATCTAAGGACTTTAACCTTTGCCAACATCCCCACCCCACACTTTGAGGTAACTATAAGCGTAAGCTTTACCTCTCCATAGCTCGTATGGAGTCTTTTTCTTTCCCTTGTGAGCAACCCTATTCAAAATATGGTTAGTTGAAAGGATCACTTCTCCCCACATGTTCTCTAGTAACCCTAAACTGATTAACTTAGCATTCATCATCTTTTTCAGGGTTCTATTCTTATGCTCAGCAATGTCATTGGACTGAGGTGAGTAAGGTGAAGTCATTTGATGACTTATATGACATTTTTAGTTAAAATATCTTCATACGGCGCAACATACTCTCCACCCGATCACTTTGAGTTTCTTTGATTTTAGTACTAAGTTGATTCTCAACTTCATTCTCGATGATCTTGCAAGTATCAATAACTTAGTCTTTTCCTCTTATAAAATTGACTCAACAAAATTTATTCAGCCATCAATAAAAGTAATAAAATACTTCTTTTTATGTCTAGTTTGTAGAAGTTTCATACAATATATATTAGTGTCAATTAAGTCTAGAGGTGTCGAACTCCTCTCCGCCAAATGAAAAGTGTTTTAGACATTTTTGTTCAACACGAATCTCATATTTGTGTTTAGTGTCAAGTTTAACATTTGATAGATTCATATTTATAAATTAAATTAGGATTTATAACATAACCTCAAAATGCCAGAGTAACCCATTTTTAGTAAGCAAAAATGTTAAAGAATTATGACTTATCAAAAATGTTCTTTTGTTTTTTTGAGCTTTACATGAATTTAGCTAATCAGTACTCATTAAGGTTTATCAGATCATATATCTCATGTTAGCTATCATACTACCAAATTTATTTTATAAACAAAGACATGTGTGCCTCAACCGAAAAACTAAAATGTATTAGAAGCTCGATCGAATTTCAAGACACTATTCAAATATTAGATTCAATTTCAATTTATATTAGACTCTATAAACTTTACACAAAGAATGAGTCCAAATTTATAAATCTACAAAACTTTGAAGCCCAACATAAATAAGCCCGAAATTCAAATTTTATTTAATTTCAAACCCAACCCAAGATTTAAGCCCAACAATTAATTAAAAACTTATCCCAAGACCATAATTATGTCATTTCTGAATTTATTTTATCTCAAATAAAGTTGATCATTAGGTCTAATAAACAAACCCAAACCAAGGCTTGGACTTAATCTATTAGGCTATCTCCAATAGACTCCTAATAATGGCTCCTTAGAAATTTTAGAGAATCAAAATCCTTAAAATGGATCCAAGAAACTCCCTTAGGGGACTCCTCAAAATAAGAAACTCCCTTTATTTATTTGAGAAACTCAAGTAGAGAGCCAATTTTGGCTCCGTATTATTACTATTTTTTCCAAATTGTCTGCCTACCTTAGAAAATAATTAAAAAAAGCATCAAAAACAATCTGGAGTTTGTTTTTGTGTCTACTGTTTGGGTGAAGAAGATGAATTAATGAATGGAAAAGGGACTTGAGAAGGGATGGGAATTTTTATTTATTTATTTATTCATTGCTATAGTTTTTTAATTATAATATACTTTTAATACTCACAATACGATGACAGTGGCACAATTTTCCCTTGTTATATATAATTATATACAATCTCAATATTTATATATGCGATTTTTATATGTATTTTTCTTAAATATTGTGAGCGATTTATTCACATACAATACGTAAAGAGTTTATGTTGTTTCTTAAAATTCAAAACTCTAACTTCTTTTCAATTGTCAGTTAATATTTTTTATGAGGGAAAATTATTTTGTTGGTCCATTATGTTGTCCATTTTCCAATTTAGGACCAAGATATTGTCCACTATCAAAACACATACACGAAGTTGGCAAAATCATAAAAAAGGTACAAAATTATCTAATTCGAGCTTGATGGATGACGTAGCAGAATCCAATTTTCATTTAATTTAAATGTAGAAAACCCAAAATTATGCCTAAAATACCGAATATACCCCCGAGACTCTTGATTAGTAATTTCTATCTATTTCCGTTTCTGCCTCAACAAAATCGTCGCCATCCCTAACGCCATGTTTTGTTTCTCTGCTCGATTCACAGGCCCGAACGCCAGCCTGCTCCTGGCCAGCCCAAGTCGCTGGCCAAACCGTCTATGGCCGCGCCACCCAAACATCTAGCGCCCAAACCTAAACCTCCAGCAGTCCGAAACCCAACCACCCACGAGAACCAGCCGGAGTTTTTGCCATTGTCGTCGTTCCCCAATCGAACCCTATCCAATCCAACAAAATTCAGAGCCACCAACGAGAACCATCCGGATCACCACTGCCGCCACATACGGACCCAAAGTCAAGGCTTCGACTTCGAGCCATCACGAACGCCAACCCGAACCATCTCCACCACAGACCGCCGGTAATTTCAAACCATCATCGCCGCCTACCGAATTTCTTGAGACCCCATTGTCTCCGCTGCCAAACGCAACCCCCCACAGCCGCTGTCGAGCACCACCACGCGGCCACCATGACCACCTCCCTTGTCAGCTTTGCCCGACCATAGATTTTGGAAAAAAATCGCTGAACGTCATCACCACCGGGGCCGTAATTTAGCGCCGCCGCTTCCACGACCCGTGAGCTGTCACTTTCAGTCCGTCCCAGCCATGGTCGAGCACTGTCGTCGAATCGAACCGCTGTCGAGCCCCATCGCCACTGTCATCATCCTCGCCGCGGAGTAGGAGAAGTCATCGCCTCAGCCGCCCTTCACTAGTCCCGCAGCCGCCCATCGATTGAAGGCGAAGAGGGCGCCTGCCAATTTAAGTCGGATCCACCCCACCGTTGTTGGTCGCCGCTGTCACTGTCAATCTATGTCACCGCCACCGTTGAGCCACCATCTTCGCTTTGCCGTTGCCGTGGACGCCGTTTGCCGGTTTCCACCATCGGATTGCCGAGTCAAAGATCGAAGTAGACGGAGAGGACTTGGCCAGCCGATTTCTGAAAACTCGGGAGATCCGCCATGCCCATCGGAGAAGGTGGAGAGGAGCGTCGCCTACATACGGCCGCCTGATTGTCGTCGCTCCGCCGTCGAGTGGCCGGCCGATTCGCCATCGCCGAGTCGTCGCTCCGTTTTGGGGAAGGAAAAAGGATAAGAAACGTAGGCAGGCTGGAGGATTAGAAACCTGAGGTCTGGAGGGATTACGGGTAATTTTGGTAGTTTAGGCATAATTTTTTATTTTCTACATTTAAATTAAATGAAAATTGATAAGTAAATATTGGATCCTGCCACGTCAGCCATCAAGCCCGAATAGGATAATTTTGTACCTTTTTTGATGATTTTGCCAACTTCGTGTATGTGTATTGATAGTGGACAATATCTTGGTCCTAAATTGGAAAATGGACAACATAATGAACCAAAAAAGTAATTTTCCCATTTTTATGACACACAACTTGAATAATATATTATTTAACTTACTGATATAATATTAGGTTGTTGGTAAAAATAAGGTATTTTATTAGACAATGCATATAAAGATATAAATGTAAAGTTACAAAACTTATAAAAAAGTAAAGATATAGAAAATATATTTTCTTATAATAAGAACCAATCATTACATTAATATTATTAGAAATAAATAACATAGATTTAAAATAAACTAAAAATTAATGTTTAATTCAATATAAATATAAGATAAGGAGTTCATAAATAGGGATTTCTTTTCGAGTAATTGGTAAGTCTTTCAAAGTGCAATTGGCGCCCAAGAATTCTTTTGCGAAAAATGGAGAAATGATGGAATACCTTGTACCCATGCAATGCCAGCTTGGATTATACGTGCTTACGTTGGAACATATGTCAGATAATTCATTTCACCTCTTGATGAAGATGAATGGGATGACATAACTTTTCATTTTAATCCATGATCCAACCAAGCGAGTTCGTGTGCGATATGGGCGAAGAATTATTATGAGGATTCATATTACCAAGCATTTTAACCATGATAGTAATTCTCATCTAAGCAATGGCTGAGCATTATGTTTTTGTAACAATTTTTGTTGGAACTTATAATGTCGTTTGTGTGAATATAGTTATCATGTATTGTATTTTAAATTATTAGTGTCATTTATGTTACATTTAATATTTCATACCATATTGTATTGATACTTAACATATTATTATTTCCCTAGTAGGATGTTTGGTTTGGAGATATACAAAACACGGGATCCATCGATTCTAACCTGTCAGGATAGTCATCGTTGTGGATGAGACCTTTAGTGTTAAGCATATGGCACGACCTTCGTGATCTATACAAAGAAACATCACGCCCTTGAAAAAATGAGTTCTTTTGGCACTATTTCACATGGGTTATGTGGTTTCACGTTGTGGTCAAATGGATATTGATCCTCACCTTAATCATGATATTAGTTGAGCGTTAGCGACACGATACTCATACCTTTCACCTATCACAAGGTGAGGCGACTGTGTTATTATAGAATGTTGTTATTATGCGAGGCTTGCCAGTAGAGGGAAAGATTGTGATAGTGAGGGGTTTCAACTTGACCAAAGAGCAATGGATGCATTACTATAAGATTTACATAGGTTTTTCTCTTGATACTAGACAAATTAGGGTGCATCACGAGTTTTGCTCACATCCATTCAATGACACTTCAAGGAAATTATCATCATGAATGATCAAACTGTAGTACGTCAAGGTTGTTACACTTAATCTACTCCAAAATTAGAGTTAGGAAAGGTCCCGTCTTGCATAGCTTATAACTAGGCCGATCGAGTTTTTCCAAAGCAGCTAATTCATTGCATTATTTCTGATTTGGTAGTGAATACATACCTCGAAAAGGATCTGGACTTACGAAGCTTAAAAATTAGCCGAGTGTGCTTCCCTTGTTCTTGACTGTCTCGATGGTGAATTCAATACAGGTGGGATCCTCGGTTTATGCAACTTATGACTAGGTCGGGCGAGCTTCCCCCAGAATAATTGATTATTTGCGTTAGTGGTGAAACCAAAATGGGAAAGGGACTTGGTTTGTGCAGCATAATACTGAGACAAGTGTGCTTCCATTGTTCTAAACTTTCTTGGTGGCGAAATCGGGACAGACAAGTTCTTTAACTTGTGCAGATTATAGTTTCCTTGACTACTCTGATGCGATCTATAAACTTTTTAAAATTAGAGGGATATCGAGATCATCAGTCAGCTTGGATTCCAACACCACATCTAATAGTACAGGCTCCCACCAGGAAAAGGAGGTTGCCTCATTAAGGTCACTCTTCTAGTTTGACGGATACAGTAGTCCTTCCAAGTCATTGTCTCTACTTATCTCTTCGGTATTGAAGCATAGGTCCATGATTTACTCATTAACTTTTCCTAGGGTTGATAAACATGGTTTCTTACACATATTTTTGGACTTATTTAGTAAGGCTTTAAGTATTTATTATGCTTTTATAGCGTCTTTTTACTTCAAGTTATATTATTTGGACGTTATTACCTATTTGGTATGTTTTTGTCATTTTTTGAAAGACTCTGAAGCAAAGGATAATATTGGAGTTCTAGGCTAGAGAAAAGGAAGAAAGATCTTAACAAACCAAGCCTAGAGCAAGTCCATGAGCCCACTAGATGACCAGAGCCTACGCACCGATTATCAACCAAAATATCGGTCAATAGTTGGGTCGAGACAAAGGGACACTTTCACTGCAAACATTATCGACCTGACTATCAATTGAAAGTTGGGTCGCTACTAATAACAATTATCAAGAATACGGTTATCAACCAAGTTAGCGGTCAATAGTCTAGTTGATAAGGGGTCAACAAGCATTACAAAATGGTCAATAATCAAAGTTTATAGCGTGTATTTGATTTCAACTATAAAAAGGGGTCCAAAACATGTCCAGAAACATCAAGACTTCACCATCATTTCATCTCAGAAAGCATAGTATTGTTTTTTAATATATTTTTAATCATAAATTGTGAATTTTAGAGTGAGAGTGCTAAAGAAACAATTGGATTCACGGATATCATTCATTTTTGGTTGTTTTATCCTTACTTTTCATTATATCTACTAAGTGTTCGATGAATTATTTGAATGAATTGTTGAGCATGTCTATCTAAGTTTCATTATTTAGGGTTTGGAATAGAAATGCTTGAATAATATTATGATGTTTCTTTCAATTCAAGTATGACCCCTTTACTATTTTTGTGTTATGATTTCATGATCATGAGTAATAAACAATTGTTTGTGTTTCTTATATTTTGATTTATATAAAACCTTTTCAAAACCAATAGCTTGATAAATCATAACCCAAAAGATGAGGTTTATCAATAAACTTTAAAACAAAAAATATTTTAATCAACAAGACCAAGAGATTTGAGATTAATCGTTAAGTTATACCCCTTTAAACAAATCTTTAAAGTTGAACAAATCTTTTAAACCTTTTTAAGTTCTAAGTATGACTTCAAATGGACATGTTGTTTCATACTTCGAATCTAAGGTTTTATCACTTTGAAAGAAGGACTAAACTACTATTATGATTTACTTATAGTGAATTGAATCACAATATACTTGATTGGTTGAAAAGGAATTGACATTAGGAGATCATTGTGAAAACCTAATCCTGAAATACTCTCTATTTTTTGATTTTTCTGAAAACCAATCAAATTATGTTTTTTTTTTAATTTATAATTCTAAATATGTTTTAATCATCTTTTTTAATGACATAATCAAACTCATCTTATATCATTTAGATAAAACTACATTATCTAGTTATATTAATAGTCAAACTTAAACCATATATGGTTCTTGTGGGATTCGACCCAACTCATTTTGTATTACATCTACACTGTATAATTTTGGTTAGGTAGAGTATATGAACAATCAAATTTTTATTACTCTAACCAATCCCTAGTTAAATAGGGAGCTATCAAGTTTTTAGCGCCATTGTCGGAGACCATTGAGTTTAATAGATAATAAATTCATTGATAAAACATTATTAATCTAAACATTTTTTATCTTTTGATTGGAGTCTAGATTGGTGAAATTTCAGGTGGTGCATGTGCACACTTGTAAAGGGGAACCTTTGGAACCCATTGGTCGGGAAATCGAGGAGACTTGTAGACAAAACAAGTCCAAAAGAGTGGAAAGCAAGATGGTTGGAGATTCATACAATATCAATGTTTAAATCAACCAACTTCAAAAAAAATCGAATGTGTTTCATGCACAAATACAACAACAAGAACAACCTCAACAAAATACCGAACCGACCATCTAGACCATATTCCGACCCGTTGCTAACCAAGTGCATAGAGGAGAAAACTCTAAATATTCAAGCTAACAACTTTGAATTAAAGACAGAATTGATAGCAATGGTTTAAAAAAATTAATTTGAAGGAACGAATGATCCAAACGCGCATTTGGCGAAATATTTGGAGATATGATGAATGAAGTTCCAGAGGATGCAATAATACTACACTTATTCTTTTTTTCATTAGGGTATAAAGTGAAGTTTTGATACAACACTCTTGGATATGGAGCTATTGACACATAGAACGAGATGTGTCAATACTCCTTACTCAAAAAAATTCCACAAAGCAAGATCTTGAAGTTAAAAATCAAAATCACACAATTTTGCCAATTATATGGAGAGCCATTACACAAAACTTAGGAAATAATTAGGAGTTATTTCAAAAACGACTGGAACATGGTCTTCTTGAAGGTATTTTTTTTTTAGCAAAAAGCATCGATGAGGCGATGACCATTCTTGAAAAGATGGTGGCCAATAGTTATCAATGGCTGATGGAACGATGAATAATGAAGAAAGTCGCCACCACGGTGGGTGAGAATAACGTAATGACCGATATGACACAATAATTAGCGACAATGAATAGCAAGTTCTATATGTTTATGTTACGAAACTCGTGACATTCAACAAGCCAATCAAGTGGAGTTTCCATGCTCAAAGGGGTTGAAGATGTAGATTTCTTCAACCAAATAAACATCAACAAAAATTATTGAAGCAACCAAAGAGGGAATCAATGCCATCCGAGGATGAGAAATTATCCACAATTCTCTTACGCCAATCCAAATAATGTACTCCAACCACCACTGGATTTTTCGATGACAAACAGAGTGATCAACAAGAAGAAGAAGCTAAGCATTGAACACATGTTCACCATATTTATGGGTGAAATGAGATGTCGATTCGAGAAGGGTGAAGGAAGGATGGGTCGGATGGAGGTGAATATCGCTCAAATAAATAGTTTGGTTGGGACCACATGAAGGCACTCAAGACCAAAATTTTGCAGTTGGCCATCATTATTGGAACCAACACGAGAAGGGGCAATTTTTGAGTAACATGGAAGTAAATCCCAAAGAAAAAGTGAATGAAATTCATTTGAGGAGTGGAACGCAGTACGAAGGGTCGAATATGTTGGACATTAAACGTGAACTCATGAAAGAATTGGAAAAGGATGGCGAGGAGTATGTGGTTGAAGTAGAAGTTGAAAAAGGGGATGAGGAACAAAAATCTAATTCTATTCCATTTGGTCTTTTTATTTTATTACCTTTTTCTGAAAGAATTCAAACGAAAAAAATTGATGAATAATTTTCTAACTTTTAAAACATTTTTTGAAAAATACATATAAACATACTTCTTGATGATGCTTTGGTGCTGATGCCAAACTATGGGAGGTTTTTGAGAGAGGTAATAAGCAAGAAAAAAAGACTTGAAGACTATGAGACCGTGAACCTTACTGAGAAGTGTAGTGCATTCATATAACAGAAATCTCCTCTCAAATGAAAGGATCCCGGGATTTTTAAGATTCCATGCACTGCTAGGAGAAGTTTGTTGACCACTTCATTATGTGATATAGGTGCAAGCATAAATATTATTCTGCTTTTTAATATTTAAGAAACTGGAGATTAAAAGCATCAAGCTGATAAATATTACACTCTAAATGGCGGATAGATCCTTGACTTATGCGAAGGGAGTAGTCGAGGATGTTCTAGTGAAAGTTGATGAATTCTACGTTCTCGTAAACTTTGTGGTGTTGAATATGGAGAAAGACAAACGTACCATTAGTTTTGGGAAGCAAAGAGTCGAGCCCTTATTGATGTTGAAAAGGTAGAACTCATATTGCGTATCAACGATGAGCATAAAGCTTTAAAAACTTATAATTCTATAAAAATATGTGATGACATACATCGAGTCAACAGTGAAAACTGATACAATTTCGACATTAATGTTTAAATGTCTTGATTACAACTTGGAATGAAGTTTGTACATCTCTCTTAGTTCTTGTTTTAATGTTATGAAAATTGTTGATTGACGGAAGAGACGTCTAGCTAAAAGATAATAATGAAAGTGCTTATTGGGAGGCAACCAACATTGTGAGGTACATATGTAATTTTCTTTATAAAAAATAAAAAATTTACAGTTTTTACCCAATTATCGACCTGGCTAGCGACCGCTAACTAGGTTGTTACCATGTGACAGTTTGAAGGCAAACATTATCGACCTAGGTAGTGACAAACATTATCAACCTAGGTAGTGAGCGCTACATATGTCGCTACTTTGTGATGGTTTAAAGGCAAACAATATTAACTTGACTATCGATTAATAGTGGGGTCGATAACGGTCCATACACGAGTATAAACCCAGAAAAATAGAATTTTTTTTTTCTCACTCTTCTCTACTCTCAAATGCACATAACCCCTCTCCTTTTGAAAAAATCTTCATTTTACCTTCAGTTATAAACAAATTTGTGTTTTAAACACAAACCACATTAAGAAAACTCCACTTCATCATTACAAACCCAACAACAAAGTATGAATTCTTCAAGTTCTCAACTAAGGTCCTTCATTTTTGAGTTTTGAGATTTTTGATGAGTTAATTTAAATTATATATGGATATTTGTTAGTTGATGTTTAATATTGTTTATGATGGTGATTTTGTTGGGTTCATGTATGAGCTACTTCAAAATTTTAATCTTAGTTCAATTCTCATTGGGGAATTTTGTCGAACACTTGATATTCGTGCTTTCTTCTAAAATGTTTATGCATTTTGACATGCTTCACTAGAAGAGATTTGAGATAACCCGACGATAAATTTTGTCATATAAAGTTCATTTTTTTGTCACAAAAACTATTTCGTGATGAAATTATAGCATCATAGTGTTAGTCACATTAGCCGTGTCATAAAAGGTATAAATGACAAATATGTGTATTTGGCACTAAATATATTGCTTTTGATGATTCTAAATAGTTTTGTCATCATACGTGATACTTTTGGGTAATGATTAATTCGCCACCTATATGATTATAGATTTTTCATCTCAACGTTTGTATCGTCATCATATGTTAGTATTATCAATGATGAACCTAAACTTTGTCATCAAAACCTCTAGCTTAATGAAAAACATAATTATATTATCGAATCCATCAAGTTTTATTGACGCTCCAAGTGTCTCAAATTGTGTTAAATATTTCATATATAATCTAAATCACCACGAAACACTTTTTTTATTGTTACAATATAGAGTAGTCACTTAATGAGTTTATTTATTATGATGAAAGAATATGTTACCAAATTAATATTCAAAGCGACAAATAATTATTACCATATATAATATAATTCACCACGAAATACTTATTTTATAGTTACGAAATATGATCGTCATTTAACAAGTTTATTTAAATTGATGAAACAATGTCACCAAATTAATATGAAAGGTGAAAGAAAATCATTGTCATATATAATATAATTCGTCATGAAACACTTATTTTATAGTTACGAAATATGGTCGTCACTTAATGAGTTTATTTGAAATGGTGAAATCATATGTCACCAAATTACAATGAAAGGTGATGACATTTTCCGTCATGAAAAAAGTAGCATTATGTGATGGATATTGTGGTGACTGATCGACGATTTTTTAGCAGTCTAATTTGAAACTTGTTTTGAGAAATTGTCTCCGCAATAATACGGAGTCGATTACAGAGCAATAAGTTGAATCCCAAGTCGTGTCTCTTGGGAAAGGCTAATCGGAAGCCCTTTCGCGTTTGATTTTCGTGAAGTAAGATAAAACTAAACTAACTATTCTAAATAAAGCTTAATTCACTTTGGTTTTGGTTTTTGAAAGCTAATCAACTAAGAAAAGAATTAAAAGTGATTTAAATGAAAATAATAAAAAATGAGGATTTAGGGTGTTTGGTTCGTCTCCACGATCAATCAGTTTTTGCCGAGCACTTAATCCATGATTCAGGGTTGTCAATCCCAAATGTCGATCAAGTATTGGTGTCGTCAATCCCAATTCTCGGGTTTGTCGATACCAAGTCTCAACAAACTCCGATTAATAGCTCTAAACTAACGTAGACCCTAAACTCATAATTTCTAAACTAAGTGCATCGATTGAAAATGAAAAAAAATAAAACTCGAAGATCTGTGAAGCTTGAACACAATAACATCATTTTAAAGTTTGAAATAAACTAAGGAGGGAAAAGTGCTTTGAAGCTACAAGCATAGGACAACAACAAACTATGAATCTATACATGATTTCTAATGAAAATTAAGAAATTTCCTAATTTGGCAAATAGTTTGAAGAACTCATAAGAGCTTCAATGGGGTTTTTCAAAAAATAGTTAATGATGAACATGAAATGAAGAAAATCTCAAGAACATAAGAAAATCTTTAGATATTTTAGGAATCATTGATCTACAACAATAATTAAAGAAAACAACAACAATTAACAACTACAAAGCAAGAAATTAAGAGGAATGAATTATCATTACCAAACCAAAAGATTCAAGAACCAAATCTCCAAGAGGTGTCAAGTCTTGAAAATTATCCACACCAAACTACACTACAATTACATTGATGATTGAAACTAAACTAAAAATCTGAATCGAAGAAAATGGAAAAATGGGTTTTGAAGAGATGGAGACTTTGTCAAGGTCCCCAACTAGCCAAAATGAGGATTTCTTTGTGGATCATGGGTGGGAAGCATATATACGTCGACAAGGGCAAATGGTCTTTTCTTCTCTCCAAAATCACACAACCTCAGCGCTACAGTCGATCGACTGCTTAGCTGCAGAATTCCTGAACCCACAGTCAGTCGGTCGATCAATTTCCGTGGTCGAAAGACAGAAAAATTCACGGAATCAGCCATTGGTGTCTTTATTGAAGTTTATACCTTCCTCTTTTATTTCATTTAGCGTTTGATTTGTGTCGATTGAAATTTTCATCCGAGTGTTATTTGCTCCGCCCAAGACCTGCCACAAGCGAGGCCATGGCGCACTATCTCCACTTAAAGCTTCCTTTTACCATTGTTAGACTCAGAATTTGGGATCGTTGTAAACACAAATGTTTTAGAGATTTATCTCAGCTTTCCAATGATATTAATTATAGGCAAATGACACTAGTGTTTTTGGAGTTATGCTTGTATTACGATAACGGATATATCCACCGAGCGAATGCGTGAGGCGACAATGAATATGGCCACATTTCTCGTTGTTTCTGGTCAATCCTCGCAACAAAGATATGTCGAGGCTTGGAAATGAATTCCTAGGGTTTGAATCATCTTGTGACCTCATCTCGGGCCCACTTTGACCAAAATTGTCCTTCAAAACAAAAACTAATAAATAAATAAAAAACCTAAGAAAATATAATAAAAACTACTAAAAACAAAGAAAACACTACAAAACCTAAAATGATGCAAAATATGTCAAGTGGACTCCAAAACCATATAAATACAATCAAATCGCGCACAAATGAGCCACAAAAATATCGTAAAAAATTGTACAAAAATGTGCAAATCAACTACCCAACACTTAGAACAATCGCTTGTCCTCAAGCAAAAATACAATGAAGAATTACAAATATACCCAGCGAATGAACCTAAACCTAATGTACAAGTATAAGATTTGTATGCATCAACTTGCTTTTTATCTTGAACAAAATGACGACAAGAATGCGTTGTGCTAAAAAGTTTAGATTTACTTCCGGAACCTAAAAGTACTAGGTAACCCTCCCAAGTAGGTCCTTCCGTCCTTACCCCGGCTAAGGTCTATCCACGCTAGAACCGTTAATCGGCTCCCTACTACCTCAATCATCTACAAATCTGTTTAACAGTCAAAATCTAAAAAAAAAAGATAAATAAGAAATGGGCAAGGGTTGCACGTTTACTACATAATAACTTCAAGGACTTATATCGTGACCTTGTTTATTCATCATTGTTTTTTTTTTATATATTTTTTTTAGTTCCCATAGAGGTGAGGTACTTAAGTTACATGATATATACAATACAAAGAGAGTTCAACGACTCCGATCACTCGTTGCTACTAGCAACTTACAATATTTTCAATCGAGCACATGGAGCAATCCTATAGAAAATGTTCGATGATGAGGCTAGTTGAGGCACTAGTTCTAAATTGAGCTGAAGGATATCACGAAGCTAAAGCCGAACAAAGTTACCAATAAGTTACGCTACCTAAGTCCACTACATCCAATCGACAATCTAAACTCCCAAAGGGTCCAAGCTAAAATAAACGTAAACGTCTCAAATCACACGATTATCACACATTAAGCATGCAGATCCCTAAAACTCCAAGGATTTCCTAACCACCCCACACTTAGAACCGAGCAACGACCCCGTTGCTCATTAAGTATAAAAGAAATGAGGTAAAAAGTAGGGAAAGAGAGTACACCCCTAGAGTCGATCTCGTGATGAAGAGTCGGGCACGTTCATGGTCCACGAGCGGTCTAGGCAAGCAAAACCTACAGAACAAAGGGTGAGTTTTTTTTTTTAAATAATTGGGTTACCTCCCAATAATCACTACTTTAACATCTATAGCTCGACAATCTATACGAGCAATGCTCTCCGGGATCCAAGAAGAGGTAGCGATCGTGTCACGCCTTGGTGTTCTCTATAAGAAACATCGGGTGACAAGAGTCACCAAGGCGGTCAAGTCGAGCAAGCCGGAAGATCAAAATAATAAAAGAGCGGTCTTGCTTTGGAGGTCGGAAGATTGAGTAGTCGACCACCAAAATTTGATCGTCACAAAATGGGTCGACATATTTCTTTGTCTCCACGACTGCAATCTTCTAACTCTGAACATTAGAAGTAGCTACAAATCAATACACTCAACAAACGAGATTAAACGTACCGATGAGAAACAAGACAATCTATATTAAACAATAAATAGACATGAAAAGCAAACACAAAAATGTGCGACCTTTAGCCTTCCTCGGCAACGACGCTAAAGATTGATCGAAGATTTCTTAGACTCTAAATTGAAATTAGTTTTGAGAAATCATCATCGCAATAATACGGAGTTGATTGTAGAGTGATAAGTTGAATCCCGAGTTGTGTCTCTCAAGGAAGGATAATCAGAAGCAATTTCACGTTTGATTTTTGTGAAGTAAGATAAAATTAAACTAACTATGCTAAATAAATCATAATTCACTTTGGTAAGGTTTTTGAAATCTAATCAACTAAGATAATAATTGAAAATGATTTAAATGAAAATAATGAAGAATGAGGGTTTAGGGTGTTTGGTTTGTCTCCACGATTAATTATTTTTTGCCGAGCACTTAATCTATGATTTGGGGTTGTCAATCCCAAATGTCGATCAAGTATTGGGGTCATCAATCCTAATTCTCGGGTTTGTCAATCCCGAGTCTCAACAAACTCCGATTAATGGCTCTAAATGAACCTAGACCCTAAACTCATAATTTCTAAACTAGTTGCATCAATTGAAAATGAAAATTAAAACTCGAAATATGAAGCTTTAACACAATAACATCATTTTAAAGTTTGAAATAAACTAAGTAGGGAAAAGTGCTTTGAAAGCTACAAGCATATGACAACAACAAACTATGAATCTAGACATGATTTCTAATGAAAATTAAGAAACTTCCTAATTTGGCAATAAGCTTGAAGAACTCATAAGAGCTTCAATGGGGTTTTGCCAAAAATAGTAAATGATGAACATGAAGAACATGAAATGAAGAAAAAACCCAACAACATAAGAAAAGCTTTAGACCTTTTAGGAATCATTAATCTACAACAATAATTAAAGAAAACAACAACAATTAACAACTACAAAGCACGAAATCATGAGGAATGAATTATCATTACCAAAATAAAAGATGTAAGAACTAAATCTCCAAGAGGTGTAAAGTCTTGAAAAATATCCACACCAAATTACACCACAATTACATTGATGATTGAAACTAAACTAAAAACCTAAATCTAAGAAAATGGAAAAATGGGTTTTAAAGAGATGGGGACTTTTTCAAGGTCCCCAACTAGCCAAATGAGGATATCTTTGTGGATAATGGGTGGAAAGTATATATAGGTCGATCAAGGGTAAAATAGTCTTTTTTTCTCTCCAAAATCACACAACCTCAGCGTTGCAGTCGATCGACTGGCAAGCAGCCAATCGACTTCTTAGATGCAGCATTCTGGAACCCACAGTCAGTCAGTCGATCAATTTCCATGGTCGATAGGCAGAAAAACACACGGAATCAGCCACCGATGTCTTCATATGAATTTGCCCCTCTTTTATTTAATTTGGCGTTTGATTTGTGTCAATTGAAATTTTCATCCGAGAGTTATTTACTCCGCCCCAAGACCTGCCACAAGTGAGACATGGCGCACTGTCTCCACTTAAAATTGCTTTTTACCATTCTTAGCCACATAATTTGGGATCGTTGTAAACACAAATGTTTTGGAGATTTCTCTCAGCTTTCCAATAATATAAAGTTTAGGCAAATGGCAGTAGTGGTTTTGGAAATTCTGCTTGTATTATGACAACTGATATATCCAACGAGCGAATGCGTGAGGCGACAATGAATATGGCCACATTTCTCGTCGTTACCAGTCGATCCTCGCACCAAAGATATGTCAAATATTGGCAATGAATTCCACGGATCTTAATCATCTCTGACCTCGTCCTGGGCCCATTTTAACCAAAGTTGACATTCAAAACAAAAACTAATAAATAATAAAAACCTAAGAAAATATAAGAAAACTACTAAAAACAAAGAAAACACTACAAAACCTAAAATGAAGCAAAGTATATCAAGTGGATTCCAAAACCATATAAATACAATCAAATCACGCACAAATGAGCCACAAAGATGTCGTAATAAAAGGTAAAAAAAATGTGCAAATCAGTGACAAAAATCAATTGTCACTAATAGATATATATGGTGACAAAGCATTCATCATGAATAATTAAATTAAGTGATAAATCTGGAATGATGTAACAAAATCTGTCATCACATAAATAGTCATAATCAAATGTGAAAAAATAAAAATATAATATAAAAAGCATGTGAGAGAATATATAAAGTATTTATATTTCAATTGGAAACTAAAATACTTTGGAACATTAAAAACAAAGCTTCCAATGCTTCAACCAAAAGAGTACCTAAACCAAGAGTACCTAAAAATTAATCGTAACCCAGAATATGTTAATATCAAGTGCCCGAGTTCTCCCAAATTACAAATTGGAAAATAAAAGTAGGAAACTGTCCATATTCATCCTTATATGAAATGAGCAGGTGAAAAAATGGAAAAGAGGTGAAAAGAGTCATTTACGGATGAGCAAGTTGCAGAATAACTCGGTTGCTTATGCACCAATTCTCGAATCAATGCAGTAACCTACAAAAGTATTTAAGGAAGAAAAACATTACACCTTATAGTATAATTTATCCTTGAAACACTAAAATCATTAAAAATATTATGGATAAATCATATTCTCGAGAATGATTATGCTGGAAAAAAACATTGAATTTTTATATATATATATATATATATTTTTAATTTTATGATACTTTGGATTTTTAAATACTAATTATATTATAAATAATTAGAACTCAAGACTGCTAATTATTTTATTTTAAATCTTTTCAATAATTAACTAGAACTAAAGAATATTCTTTTAATATTTATTGAAAAGACTATATGATTTTTATTATATAATTTTTTTATTTCTTATTATTTAAAATAATAATTATAATATACTACAATTCCTATAATTCTATCCAATTTTGAAAAATGAGTATTAATTTGAAATATTTTAATATTTATTATTTTAATAATCTTTTTTCATTTTGAAATCTAATTAATAAATTTTTGTAATTTAGATATATAATATTGTATTTATTATCGGACTTCGTAATTTTTTATTATACATTCTATAATCTTATAACATTTACAATCTTATTTTGGATTTCTTAAATAATTATTTATATTTTAATAAGTTTTTAATTTTTTTGAGATTTATTATAGTTTATTTTAATTATTTAAATTTTTTGTGACTTTTATTTTCCATTTTTAGTTTATTTAATAAGAATTATAATTAATATATAAACTTTCATATTTTTTAAATAATTCATAATTTTTTCCATTTTAAATTTAAATATTATGTTTTTTCTTATTAAAGGTTGATTTAGTAATTGTATAATTATAATAATATAAACTTTTCAAAGAAATAAGAATTATAATGAGTACAACTAAAGTATGAAGGAATTGTATTACCTTTTAAGTTGTACAAAATTGGATGAATGTGTTTTAATTATGAACCAAACTATTGATTAAATATTGAGTACTTATGAGTTGGTATGTACAAATGAAACCAACAGATAGAAAACCTCAATCTGGAAATGGTGGGCAGTAATTAATTATTATTGGCTTTTTATGAACCTAATGGAAATAATTTCCAAATATTTTGGTTTCTTAAATTAAATTGTTGATTAAAGATGATGATTATTACTGTTTTTTCTATAAAGTATTATTACAATTATCATAATCAATACTACTGTTAATATTATTATTATTATTATTATATTTGTATTTCATAAATATCAATATATATGGATGATATATATATATATATATATATATATATATTCTAATTAATTAACATTAGTTTGATGACTAGTTCAACTTCCGAATTTGGAGAAACTAATGAGAAACAAATGATACTTTCATGAAAAGAAAATACTTAATGATACCAAATGCCATCATCAATTATTATCAACCTTTTGTTTAAAGAGTCTCCTCCTAAATCTCGGTGGGATTGACATATTCTTATTTGTCGTGACAAAATAATATTGTCACAATTTTCTTGGAGTAATGACAAAATATTGCATTTTCGAAAAGAAACTTGTTGTGACACTAAATGTCATCACAATTTAATATGGGAAATATAATGTCCAAATATAGTGTTGTCACAAATAGAAGCTTGTTACACCAATCGTCGTCACCATTTATTACAAGTTTGTCATCAAAAGATTTATGTCCTAACTATTTTTGGTTTTGTTCGTCATTCCATTATTATGAAAGATTTCATATAATCTTCATCAAATATGTGATTTAGTGACAAAAATTTAGATCAACGATGAAAAAAATAAGATTTTGTCGTAAAAAAAAAGGTATTTTTTAATGAAAAACAAAATTCGTCACTATTGATTAACATATTATAACAACAATTCATTCGTGGCAAATAAAAGCGTCACAAAATGTGTGATTTATTGTAGTGTATAATAAAGCATGCTATGATAATCATTGAGTCTTTAAAATATGAATTCATTAATACTTTAGCCTTGAGATTGAATAATTTGACGTCTGGGGGGAATCATCAGTTCCGGGGAATAATATTTGAAACGATAATCAATTGGACTTGAATTTTCAGAATTTACTTATAATAATGCATATTATACATGATTGAGAAATTATTTGAGTTATTGAGTTCATTATTAGTTTATATTTACAAGAATGAATGAGGTTAATTTTGTTAAGCTTTTTTGGAATCGAAACTAATTGAAGCATGTTTGTAGTAAATTTCATCATGACAAACAAGGAACTGACGAGGATGCAATCTCTTCTGAGCACTCCAAGTATGAGAAACCAACCCTTTGACCACCTACATCTACTCCACACTCCTTTGAAGAAGACGATGATGAGTATGAGACGATACTAATCTGGAATAATTCACAGTCCGGTAACCCTCAATGGAATTGTTTTAGCTTGTTGGGAGTCCGAGCAACCAAGCATGCACACTCAGTGTGCATGCAAACCCTCGGGGTCAAAGATGATGTGAATTGAATTTTTTGTTGGGTTGGGTGAAATAATGGAATCATGACCGAAAGATGGCCAATGTATCATCACATGCATTGGAGTTTCTGAGCACCCTCAAGTCAAAAGGGTGAGGTTGACAAGAGATCTGATTGTGATCTCATCCCGATTAAATAACAACGAGCACTCCCTCACGTTAGCCTAAATTATGGAATCTTCAGCCTCCTTGAGGGCGGTTATTGCAACTAATTTTTTGAAAACTAAAACTGGGAAGAGCTTTGGTCTAATATTACAAAGCGAGGAGAAGAACAAGGCTAATGATATAATATACAAGAACCAAAGGCCTCGGAGATTCAAAACCCGGTGTTCTGTTACATTCAAAGGGTAATATTACCAACGATACTCACCCAGTTCAAAAATAGAGGGATGAGAAAACAATAAGTCTTGGACTTATGGTGTACGCTATTAGGAACAATGGTCAATGTTGCATGGGCCCTCGTTCAAAAATCTTTCTTGCATTCGAATCGCAAGAAAGGGCCTATTTGCATTGGTCACCAATCACCCAATCACTAAGACTTCGTCCGCGTGAATGTGATATCATCCGCAGGAGTATCGAACTAGACATTGAGAACTTGCGAATAGTAAGAATGATCATCCCCCGTGGGGATTACTACTTGTTCCAACAAAGGATGAACAACGACTTCCAACTCCCTAACACGGCGCTCAAATCACACAAGATCTTTTGGAAAGAACTAAGTGGACCCTCAACATGCAACAACATCGAGTGGTCATATGAGATTTAGGAGGCTTGAGGCCTAATTATAACGAGGACATACCCTTACTATGTCGTATGAGGGAGGAGAATGATTCCAACCGGATCGATGGGATGGAAGAACGAGTGGACAAGAATCACAAGAATCAAGTTGAGATGTATTGAGATATGAGTTGAACGATGAGGATGATGAGGCGAATGGAAAACTTTCATATCTCCCAGAACGACTATGCCATCAAACAAGACTCGCCTTGATCTTTGTGAGTCTCGACAAATGTAAGTCAGTTACTCACTTTCAGACTTATTGCTACTCAGTAGCAAAATAAGGTTGGGGTTGGGGGGGGGGGGGGGGGGAAGGGAGGGGGATTGGAGTGCGGCTTTCTTTGGTCTTGTATATTACATTTTAAAATTTTCATTTTTATATAGGATAGAATTAGTGGTTTCCATTTATTTCTATTCTTCTTATTTTATGTGCATGTTTAATTTCTTATTAGAAGTAGAAATAAAAAGATGGATGATAATGATTATGGGTCTATAATAATAATATTTGATATTATTTTGATGGATTTGCATTTGTATGGACCACTTTTATGATTGTGTTGATGATGTTCCAAGGATGAGTTGATTTTTGATAATATTATATGTATACAAAACACATGCTTGAACAAGGTTATTTCAGCCTAACTAAAAAATCTTTATTGTTTTTGAAATAAATGATATGCTTGTGAGATACATATATTTTATTTACATGATTTAGGCAGTTTTTTCAAAATCCCCATTTGATATTTTATTTACCATTCTTTGATAGCCATGGAGCTTATTTCATGCTCGTGAGAAGTCGTTTAAAAGTTTTAAACTTTTTATGAGAAACGTAAGAGTTTTATTTTTGTAAGTATATTAAGTTTAATTATATTAGGGTCAGGAATAAAAAAAAAAGGCTATGTATGCTTAAAGGCCACTTTTGTTTTTCTTAGTAAGTAAAAGAAACAAATTAAAAAGCATCAATAAATAACAATAAGTTAGTAGTTTTTATGTTTGGTTTAGAGTCTATTTCTTAAAGTCTTGTTCTACAAGAAGTTTGGTTATGGGTTAAGGTGAAGCATAAAAAGTTTCAAAGAGTTTAATTGAGGGCAGATCTGTCTTTTTTTTGTTTTGTTTTTTTTTTGTTCATTCGCACTATAGTCACTTTTATCTAAATATTTCATACCTAACCAAAGAGCTCACATTACAACCTTAAAACCCATATTTGATTGTAAGAGTGGTTTTAGTGGTGTTGAAATAAGAAAAGTGGGTTATATGGCTCGGTATTATAGGAATTCGATTCGATTATATGGATCAATGTGTTTTAGCTTTTTGGAATATAAATGAAAACAAAAATAAAATGAAAACTATGTTAATAAACTAACTAGGAAATGTAAATTTCAAGTTGGTTGGATGCCTCATGCGTATGCCGAAATTGAAATAGCAAGTAAAAGCAATGTTTCACTAAGTACAACTAAAACAACCTAAAGTACAAACAAGCATGCATGATCATAAAATTGAAAATAATGCAAATTAACAAAAATTGAAAGCACCAATAGAAAGAGCACTAATAGTTGACGTGAAAGTTAAAAACTTTACGAGATATAACTAGAAACGAAGGGTAGATCTAGGATTTAACATAAAACAATGCATGAAAATAAAAACCAAAATAAAGCATATGAAAGACTTAAGATAAAAATGATCAAGGACTTGATCTATGATCTTGGTGTGTCACTCACCTAGATTCCATGGACAATTCACAAGATCTAATAAGAAATCTATGAGCTAAGGCAAAATTCATAAATGAAGAACAAGCATGAAAATTAAAGAACAAGCATGAAATACTCAAAATAAAGAGAATCAAGGACTCGATCATTGATCAAGGTGTGTCACTCACCTAGATTCCATGGACGACTCACAAGATCTAATAATTAATCTAAGAGTTAAAGCTAAAAGTATAAATTGAAGACAAAGCATGAAATTGAAGAAAAGCATGAAATTAAAGGAAAGCTTACTTGAATTAAAAAGAAAATCCAAAAGATTGAATGAAATTGCAACAAAATAAAATCCAAGGGAGTACTTGAATTCTTCTTGAGCTTACAAACCCAAGAAAATGCTTGAAATTAAATCTAAATCTAGAGAGAGAAATTTTTTCCCAAACCCAAGCATGGGTTTGGAGGAGGTGTTTCTCTGTGTTTTACAATAATGAGAGAAGTCCTCTATTTATACTAGGTTTAAATGGGTCAATTTGGGTTTTAAAGGCTTAATTCCCCAGATTTGACCAAGTTTGACCCAAAAGCACTTGCTAGACCCATGGCTAGCCTTTTGGCTTGAGTTGGCTCACTTTGGCTCGAGGTGGCTCGGCAATGGCCGAGCCTGGGCATGCTGGGGCGCGCTTAGCCGGGCGCTGGGCTAGCTTGGTGTTTATCTTGAGCGCTGGCAGGGCACGGATCTTGGCAAGGACAGGCGCGACTTTGCGCGCGAGGATGGGCGCCGCTTTGGGCATGAAAATGGGCATGGATGGGCGACAGGCGAGCGGTAACTTGGGCGCAAGGATTGGCGCCAGTTTGGGCACGGGAGTGAGCGACGCTAGGCGCAAGGTGCTGGGCGCTGTCAGTAGGAGTTGGCGCACGCACTGGGCGCTGTCGGGCGGGAGTTGCGCAGGCGCCTGGCGCTGCGCACGAGAATTGCGCTACGGGCGCGGGTGGAAGCCGCCTGGGAATGGAAATGTGAGTGCCTTGCATGCCCATTCTTGCGCCAAAGATGCTGACGCGGTTTTGGGCAAGGCTGGGCATGCCTAGGATCAAATTCAAGAATGTTTGCCCATTTTGGAGCTTCTTCTTGGCACCGATTTGGGCACGGCTTGGCTTGAACTTTGGCCCTCAATGCCTTACCCTATGAAAATAGGAATTTTGATCATAAAAACCCAGGAATTATGCCAAACCTCAAATTAATTAAACCCATTAAACCATAATAAGTATAAAATCAAAAAGAAACACAAAAAAGAATAAATCAAGAGAAATAACCTAGAAAATTAACTAATCGACTTAAAAACTAATATAAACAACATTAAACCCTAATCAAAAATACGAGAAAAATACCACAATTACATGCAAACAACCACCCCACACTTATCGATTTGTTCGTCCTCGAACAACGAAAAGAATCGAGAATGTACATGCAATGAACATTATGTAAGAAGAAAAATCATTGTGCTTATCCTGTTTAATACGATTAAAGTATCATCATAAACTCGTTATCGACAAGAATTGCTCGTATTACTCTTTCTTAAATGAAAACTGAATCCATGACTTCCTCTCAGTTGGAGTTCTTAGGGTATTCGCTCAAGTGTTTGTTATATGGAACGTGTATACGCTCGAATCGGACAATGCATGCACCTCGTCAAGATTTCACAAATCGGAAACTCAAAATTGCCCATTTTACATGACCAAATAAGAATCAAAAGAGGTCTATATTTCGGGTTGTAATGTTGGCTCTTTGGTAAGGTATGGAATATTTAGATATAGTGGCTAACACACGATCAAACATGATCAATAACACACACAACTCTAATTTCTAGAACCCGAAGCTTATGATCGATTCACCCTTCCCAAATTACCAAAATTTCATTCAAAACCCTTTCGTTCATTCATACTATTTCCCAACTTTTATTTCACAACACTTAGAAGCTTTTTGAATTCGCTTCTTTTTACTAAACTTAGCCTTTAAATTAGGCTTTTCACTTGAACGCATGCTTTATCACTTTTCGTGATTTGTGTTAGAATTGTATTCTTTTCTTTTTTTTTCTTATATATATATATATATATATATATATTTTTTTTGTATATAAGTAACTCAAAACCCGAAACCCACAATCGATTCCCACATATTCCTAGTCAACTAACAACACACTCTCTGACCTCATAAATTATGAAGAAACGGGACCTCACAAATTGAGCTCGTCTAACAAGAAACGGGGCCTAGGCTCAAGGGGGGATCATTTGGGATTTTTAAGTAGATTGTATATTTAGATATGGCCGAAATAAGGGTGATATATGTGCCTCGAGGTCATTTCTAAATCCGATCATGTACGAGCAAAATCAAGCCACCTCAATGCAATTTCCATAAAAATGCAAGCAAGACCGATAATTCACACAAGGCTACTCACTAGTTTGCACCGGGTTTTGGAAAACAAAATCAAAAGAGATTTTAGAAAGTTGGAATCTCTTCACGAGAAAATGTTGATTATATATATATGCGGGTTTTGGAAGAAGCACAAAAATTCAACTCCTTACACAAGAGGGCATAAACATGTAAAAACCCGACAAGTAAACTATTCAAACCTCCAAGCGTATGGTGATTGCTCAACAATGTAATAAAGACACAAAAATGACTCAACCATATAAAAGCGCAATTAGTAAGCGTCACTTCGCCAAGAATGCGTCACTTCGCCAAGGCTCGAGTTAAGAAAGACAAACCATGCTTTGTGACACCCGGACCCTAACCACCTACCCACCCCATACTTAAACCATGCAATGCCGTCATTGCATTTTAATGAAAATCAAGTAAAAGGGGGCGAAATAGAAACTTCCCTAACCGAGCGAGTTTGGGTCGAGCTCGGTGGGGTCCACTTAAGGATCCAAGCAATGTGATTTGTACATATTTGTATGTGATATCGTGTATTTTTGCATCGTGTGTTGTGTGCTTTTACGTGTTTTAGGTTTATCTTTTTATCGTTTTTCTTCCTTTTGATGTTTTTCGTCTTGTTTGGTGTTTAATGTGTTTTTACTTTATTTTATATAAAATAATCTAATTTTGTTTTGTTTTGGTGTTATAGCTCGAGAAGATAAAGATTGGATAAGCAATGTGCTGTGCTGACACTGGGTACCAGCTTGACAATTGGTTACCCAGTGTCCGAGTCATGCTGACACTAGCTGCCGCAGCCTGGCTCGCGTCGACTGACGCAACGTCGACGTAAATGTTCTATTGCGTCGATCCTAGCTCTGTCGATCGACGCACTGCCTGGTCGACACGTGCAGCCTGGCTCGCGTCGACTGACGCACCGTCGATGCTCCTGCAGTTTGAGCGGTTATTTTCGAAAAATCTATAAAAGCTGGTGGTTTTCTTCAATTTCAAGTGCTGGGACGAGGGGGAAAGGTCCAGATATTATCAATAACCCTCGGTTCATGCCACCATTCAATTCAAGCAAGATTAGAGTTAGATAATTCGTAGTTTCGTCGATTTCTATGCCGTCCGACGTTCAAGGCCGTTTCTCGCCGCTGAGGATCGTTTGATGGCTGTTGCTTTCTTAGATTATAAGTTTTCTAAACTTTGCTTATTTGGTTTCATAGTGTAGCTTTTGATTTCGTTGTACTTTGATGTTGAATTTTAATAGCGTAATTTAGTGTAATCTTTTTACTTGTTTTCTTGTTGTTAATTTATGTTTATATTTCATACTTGTATTGAAGTCTTCATGTTCATGCTTTGGTTTCATGCTTGGGCTGAAATTATGTTGTTGATCATGATGATGCTTGTAGGCTAAATTTATCGGTTTGGTGTGATTAAGGTTGTTTAGAAACATCGGGACTGACAACTCCGATTGTGGAGACGATTCCGGCACACTAGACCCTCGTTTTCTTTATCTTTTTAAAAGCTTTCAATTTTATTGCTCCTAGATGTTAGAAAACCTCAAACTCAATTTGATCGCGTGTTTAATTTAGTCAAGTCTAGTTTTTATTTTTGTTTCTACGTACGTAAAATCGAACACCGAAATAGTTTCCGATTAGTCTTTCTTGTGATTCGACTCGAGTCAACTTATCGCCTACAATAGCTTCGTTCTCTTGCGGACGAGCTTTTCATTATTTTAAACGCGAAAAAGTTCGATTCAAAATTTGGCGCCGTTGCCGGGGAAGGCTAAGGGTCGTCAATTTTTGGTGTTTGCTTTTATTGACTTTTGTTCGTATTATTACTTGTTTGTTTATGTTAGTGTTCGTTTGTGATTTTTTATTTTTGTTTATTTTGTTCTTTCTGGTACGTTTAATCTCGGTTTTTGAGTGTTGTGCTTTGTAGCGACATTTTTGAAGACTCGAGGTTATTTTGATTGAAGATGGCGAATTATCGAGTTAGTTCGCCATATGATGACCCTTACGCTCCAACTCTCAATTGTCAAGTCCCTCCATCGTATTATGACTCGTATGCTCCGAGCGGTCAAGAATGGGCCCATGCTTTTGACTATCCCGGCCCATGTCCTTCAAATTGCTGTAATCTGAGCATGGATTCTTATGGGTATTATGATTCGGGTCTTGACGATTCTTATGCTCAATTTTCCCCACCTTATCCGAACGTGAACTCGTATGCTCCTACTTTTCCAGATTTCCATTCTTTGAGCTACGACGTTTACACTCCACCCACATCCAATGCGTATATTTTAAGCGGTGATCATTCCGTCACTGTTTCTCAAGATTTTTTAGTCGAGATTGTGGAAGCGACTCGACGTATGGATGAACGCATAGAACGTATGGATTAACGCATAGAACGCCTTGATATTCAATTAGAGCAATTTGACAACAAGGTGTACGAGCTAGACTAACCTTGTCATGAGGAGTTGCCCGTCTTTGATAAGAAAAATTCCACATTTGTTGATGGCAATTCCAGCGTTGATGATATTTTGAACGAGGTGTGCGAAGATGTGAAATTTGTGGGTGAGAAGAAGGAGGTGGAAGTTGGTATTGACTCTCCCGTGTTTTTCGAGGAAGTTGTGCATGATTATGTGGGAGAGTCACTGTCAGGTGAATTTATTGAACCTCTTTCTGTGCCACCTGACGCTTTGTACGAACATGAGATTGAGTCGTTTGACGAGATAGTTGAGAATGAGCCCGTTTGCCCTCTTTTAAGCCCAAATCCAACTTTTCATGACTTTGAGGGCGTTGAGGCGGTGATCAAGGGAATGACAGAGCACGGTTTGGTTGATAAACATTTCAGGTGCTCAAAAGATTTTTTAAGTCTTCCTTTGATCGAGGATCACCCCGTGTGCCCATTATCTTTTGATTTATTAGAGGTGATCAATTACTCGCGGTTCTGACCTCCGAAGCTAGTTGGAGTGTTTTGTATTTCGGGTTCTACTTTTTGTGCTCGCCTTGGTGATTATCATTTCCAATTCTTGCTTTTGGAGAATACCAAGGCGTGGCACGATCGTCATCTATTTTTAGACCCGGGATGACATCGACCGTGGAAGCCGTCAAGCTAAAGATGTTAAATAAGCGCTTCTTGGGAGGCAACCCAAGCCTTTTTAATCTTATTTGTTTTTGTGTGTTTTCGTTCTTTTTGTTTTCGTTTCAGGTTCCCCTCGACTTTGAAGCCCGTTAGATGATCTTGGATGCTCAACTCATCATCACAAGCGCGATTTCAGGGACGTATCTCTCCTTCTCTTATCATTTACCATACTTAGCTTAATTTTTCATTTTATACAATGTGGACATTGTAT
>BMAC01000428.1:862587-877778 GCA_014905375.1 Phtheirospermum japonicum | reverse complement strand
TTAGTACCATATGGACTCATAATATTGGGGTGTATGAGAAATAGTGAGGCAAAATATTCTTGAAGGTTGTATATTGATACAATTGTCAAAGAGTTGACTACCAACATGAATTTTTCATGGGCTCATATTATTGGGGTGTGAAACATTTATATTGGACTTCAAGCCCACTAAGAAGATTTGATTTTCCGAATTTTTATTATGGGGTTAATAAACTTTGAATAAAATAATGGGAGACATTTAATATTACAGACCTTATGTTAAATGAATATAATTTCCAATAACTCACTCATTTTCTACTTCGTCTAATTTTGTAGATAACTCTACTAAAATGGCTAAAAATCCAATTGCATCCATACTTGATCAAAACAAACTAATTGGCCCAAATTTCGTTGATTGGGTGAGAAACCCCAAGATTGTCCTTAATTCTAAGAAGAAGGTTGAATCCACCATAAAAAGGGATAAGCCGGTCATACTTGTTGGATCCTCTTCCAAATCGAAGGCTGGAAAGCCAAAGAAAAGGAAGTGGACGGGAAAGAGTTCCTTTAAACCCAACAAGAAGACAAAGAACAATGGTAAGAAAAGGGTTAACTCTCAAGCTGATGACAATTGCTTTCAATGCGGCAAACCAGGGCACTGGAAGAGGAATTTGCAAAGAGTATCTTGCAAGCCTGAAAAGTTCAGGTGTATATTTTTTTGAAGTTAATCTTTCTGTTAATGAGGCTTCTTGGGTATTGGATACCGGTTGTGGCTCACATATTTGCAATGACTTGCAAATAATGGCAAGAAGCAGGCAGTTGGACAGAAAGGAAACGGTCCTTAGAATGGGGAATGGAGCAAGAGTTGCTGCATTAGCAATAGGGATTGTTTATTTATCTTTAGATAATGGTTTTAAATTGTGTTTAAATAATTGTCTTTATGTTCCGGATATTATCAGAAATATTATATCTGTACCTGTATTAGACAGAGAGGGTTTTAGACTCGTTATTGAGAATGGAAGTTGTTCCATTTTCAAAGACTCTACTTTTATATATTCCGGTTATTTGACGAATTCTTTATACACCATTTCCCCGAGTGAACCCATTCTCACAATTCAACAAAATAAGAGGAAGTTAGATAATCAAAGTTCCTTCACACTTTGGCATGCTAGATTAGGTCACATTTTCGAAAAAAGGATACACAAGTTGGGACAAAAACTCGACGTTAAGGGAGAGCAAAACTTGCCAACATGTGAGTCATGCCTTAAAGGAAAGATGGCCAAATCACCATTTGTTGGACAAGTGGAACGAGCCAAAGGTCTATTGGATTTGATCCATACAGATGTATGTGGTCCACTAAGTGTTAGTGCGAGAGGGAACTATCACTACTTCATAACCTTTACCGACGATTATTCTAGGTTTGGTTACATATACCTCATGAGGCATAAATCTGAGGCCTTTGAAAAGTTCAAGGAACTCAGATATGAAGTAGAGAAACAAAGTGATCGTAGTATTAAGACTCTTCGATCAGATCGAGGAGGTGAATACTTATCAACTGATTTTCTTGATTATCTAAGAGAGAATGGTATTCTCTCACAGTGGACTCCTCCTGTAACTCCACGATTAAATGGAGTTTCGGAGCGTAGAAATCGAACTTTGTTGGACATGGTTCGATCAATGATGAGTTGCACTTCCTTACCTCTTTCATTCTGGGGCTATGCCTTAGAAATGGCAACATACCTATTAAATAGGGTGCCAAGTAAAGCGGTACCCGATACACCCAATGAAATATGGTATGGGAAGTCACCTTCCTACAAATACCTAAAAGCATGGGGGTGTGATGCTTACGTGAAGCGTCAAGTGGGAGATAGGTTGGACATGAGATCCATCTTATGTAAGTTTGTGGGGTATCCAAGAGAGTCTATAGGATACTATTTATATGACCCTTCGGAACAAAAGGTGTTTGTTTTGAGGAATGATACTTTCCTTGAAGAAGAGTTTCTTTCTGAAAGGGGTGGCGGAGTTGTAAAACTTGATGAAGTTCAAGAATCACAAAGTCGCCCACAGGTTACCGCAAGTGGCACACCAGCTGAGGCTGGACAATTTATAGTACAACCTCTTCGAAAATCCGTAAGGGTTTCAAGGGCTCCTGAGAGGATGAACCTTTTGTTAGAAAACAAAGAAGAGGGACTCATTTTGGATAGTGATCCAAGAAGCTATGAAGAGGCAATGTCTGACATTGACTCAAAGAAATGGCAAGAAGCAATGCAGTTCGAAATGGACTCGATGTACTCCAACAAGGTATGGAACTTGGTGGACCCACCACAGGGAATTGTTCCCATTGGTTGCAAATGGGTCTACAAGTGGAAGCTTGGAGTAGATGGAGAGATAAGTACCTTTAAAGCACGTTTGGTTGCAAAAGGTTATACTCAAAAGCAAGGCGTTGATTATGAGGAGACTTTTTCACCAGTAGTGATGCTTAAGTCCATTCGGATCCTGTTAGCCATAGCTGCGTATTATGATTACGAGATATGGCAAATGAATGTGAAGACTGCCTTCCTTAATGGAAATATTATTGAAGAGATATATATGAAGCAGCCAGAGGGCTTCATATCCAGTGGGAGTGAGCAACAGGTTTGCAAACTCCAAAGATCCATTTATGGTCTCAAACAGGCTTCGAGGAGTTGTTACATCCGATTTGATGAAACAATCAAAATGTTTGATTTTCATAAGAATCCGGATGAACCATGTGTCTATAAGAAGGTTAGTGGGAGGGCAGTTACTTTTGTTGTACTCTATATTGATGACATTCTACTCATTGGGAATGATGTAGGGATGTTGCAATCAACAAGAACTTAGTTGTCTAAGCAGTTATCCATGAAGGACTTGGGAGAAGCATCTTTTATCCTTGGGATAAAGATCTATCTAGATAGATCACGAAAGATTATCGGACTATCCCAATCCATGTACATAGACAATGTGCTAAAACGGTTTAGCATGTAGGAATCCAAGCGTGGATACCTCCCAATGAGCAGTGATCCACTTTATAGGGCTATGTCTCCAAAGACACCTGAGGAAAGAGGAAAGATGGCTCGTGTACCTTATGCATCCGCGATTGGGAGCATTATGTATGCAATGCTATGTACAAGACCTGATATCGCACATGCTGTGAGCGTCACGAGCAGATATCAGTCTAATCCAGGTTTTGAACACTGGAACGCCGTTATGAAGATCCTTAAGTACTTGAGAAGAACTAAGGATATATTCTCGATATACGGAAATGGAGAATTGAAACTAGAGGGATACACTGACTCTAGTTTTCAATCCGATGTAGATGACTCAAAGTCAATGTCTGGATATATATTCACCTTGAATGGAGGAGCAGTCAGTTGGAAAAGTTCCAAACAAGAGACGACTGCAGACTCTGTTACAGAGGCTGAATATATTGCTGCATCAGATGCAGCAAAAGAGGTTGTTTGGATGCGAAACTTTATCCAAGGGTTGGATGTAGTTCCGTCCGCTGTTGATCCAACAATAATTTATTGTGACAACAACGGGGCTATAGCGCAAACAAAAGAACCGAGATCTCACCCAAGATCCAAACACGTCTTGAGATAATACCACCTGGTGAGAGAGATCGTTGGTAGAGGCGACGTCGTTGTGGATCGAGTCGCTTCGGCAGAAAACGTAGCATACCCTATGACTAAGCCCTTAGCACAAAAGGTATTTGACGGGAATCTTGAGAAGATGGGCCTAAAATACATGGGCAATTGGCACTAGGCAAGTGGAAGATTGTTAGAGTAGAGTGCCCGACGTTCCAATTAGATTGGATTTTATTCTACTTGTATAATGATTTTATTGGAATTATATTAATAAAGGCAACTTTCTTTATCTTATGTTTTCGCTTTTATTATAATTGCGCGTATGATAAAGTCCTTAGACCAACTTAAACTATGGGATATGGTTGCGCATACGATGGCAATCATGGAACATGTCTCTAAGGTTTCGGTCTTAAACTTGTTACAAGTCAATGGGCTTTTCGAGATAGGACATTGAATAGCCCAGTAAGACTTGCGCATATGATGCATGCTTGTAAGACAAGGATGTTGCATTCCATTAACATCAGCGTTGTGACGCGAGTGCATATATTTGGGTGCTTGTTGGAGAACAAGTTCACTGAACATGACCCGATGGAAATTCTTAACTGGAAGATTTGTCTGTCGAATAAGAATTTCCATATTGCAATAATAAATGATTAGTCCTTTGACTTGAGGAACGATGGTAACCTTGCGCACATCATGCAATGCTTAGATTTATCTTTTGATTGCTTGACAATCGTGAAAGGGGTATTTTGGGTATTGTATCGATGTGCATTGAGGTTTTTCTATAACCAACAAAGAATTCGACACTTGTCTATGGACAAGGGAGTATCCTGTGGATTTTCATAGTTTGTGATTCAAAGACCTTGGCCAGGGCACGATGAATATTGATTCATAAATGAATTACTTAAATTTGAAATGAAATCACGGTTATTAAATCAATTGGGCTTCGACTTATAAATACATGCCCAAGATTTAATCGGGAAACTAGTTGTCGAAAGGATCGTACATGTATGGACTTGCAATTGAAATAGGTTTACTCGCTATTTCACCTAACACTGAGTAGTTATGCTACTTGCTAGATGTTGTCATGATTTGTAGGTTCTTGAAATTAAAGAGTTAATCTCAAGAGAATTAATTAATTAGATTAATTAATATAATAAATTGTTATTTATAAACTTATAAAAGTTATAAGCCTACTGCTGGTTGTTAGTCGTGAACCTAAAAGGGTCACACATAATTTTGGTTGTTGACATTTCAAGATTGATAACTCTAATGGTTGGAATAATTAATTAATTTGGATTAATTAAATGAGATTTTAATTTAATTCAATTGTTGGATTAAATATTTAATTATATATTTGATTATATAATTAAATCTAATTTGATTAGAAGTCTCAATTAAAGGAATATATTAAATTAGTCAATTGAGTTGATTAATTTAAATTTATGGGATTAATTAATTATTTTAATTAATTAATTGGTTGGGTTTTAAATGTAAGTCCATGTAATTTTCTAGTAGGCCCTAATTGTAGAAGCCCACTAGAATAATTGAAGACTTTAAAATAGAGTTAATTTATATTATATATTTGTATATAATATAAATATTTATATAAAAGGTAATTGGGATCAAGTCATACTCTTTGTTTAAAAAGGAGACGGATGACTTGTGGAAGAATTCTTTTTTTAATTATTTAATTAATTAGTTAATTAAGATTAGTCTTAATCTTAACCTAATTAACCTAATATATATATAAGAAAGAATCCTTGGGCGGCCGAACATGAGATATATAATTCTCATAAGGAAAAAAAGTTTTTATAAAAAGAAGATTTCTTTTACAAATCATTAAAAAGGCCTACCCTTTTCTTTGTTTTAAGTCTTCGAAAACAGAGAAGAAATTTTTTCTAATATTCCTCTTTTATATTAGTTTTCAATTTATAATTTATAGATGATAATTAATTAATAATTTTTTATCTATAATAATTAATTTTCAATCAATTGTTGATTGTTGGATTAATTGTTTATTCCTTTAATCAATTTGAAAACGGAACGATTCTACTAGCGAAGAATCTTTCCGGTGTCGCAAACAAAAGGTGGACTCGATTAGAGGGGATACGTTTGGATCTCTACGGCGAGGAGTTTTGGTGTTAGCCACATAGTCGGGAATTTATTCCCTCTCAATCGTCGCTTGAAGATATCGAAAGCGAGGTATTAATTTATTTTTATAAGAATCAAAATTTTTGTATTCGATACATAATAATGAAAAATGACGATTGTTAAAATCGCTAACGAAATCTAAAGGGTTTACCATATATATTTGATATATATATTTATTTTATTTAATTAAAAAATTTAAAATCCGCTGCGTAGGCCCCGTACGATTATAGCGAACCTAACAATTTAATCAACGAAATTGAAAGTAATAACGATCACGAATTATACTATTCAAGTATCCAAGTCTCAACATCAACAATCCAAAAACAAAATAATAGCAATTATCTAAAAGCATGAACGAAGTAAAATAGATTATATGAAATTAAGTCTCCAATAACCAAGCATGAATGAAGTAAACGAAAAATTGCGAACTTAATTGTCCAAGAAATCCAAGGTATCAAACATGAAATAACTCAAGATCCAAAAATAAGAACAATAATCTAAAAGCATAAATTAACGAAAACTAAACTAGAAAATGATTAAAAGTTTAGAGTATTTAAACTAAGGAGTGCAGTAAATTCTCCAGCTATCCCGGAGAGAAAAGGTAGATCTTGGCTGAAGAACGAGTCGCGTGCTAACGAACGGAGCTTGGGACTTGCGATTCTTGTATCTTCGATCTTATCTTCTGGATATGTATCGGGAAATGGAAATGAGCCTCCTCTACATCTAAGAACCCTAGGAATATGTGTGGTGTCTTTCAAGATGGATTAGAAGGGGGTATTTATAGTTTTCCTAAGTCTTAGAGCACAAGTTTCCTTGTAAAAATTAATTTGGGCCCGATAACGGTGAGCTTAGCGGTAAGGGTTACCTCTAACTCTACCGTTAACTTCTCGATGTGTGTTTCTGTCCTTCTTTAGCGGTCAGGGGCCGTTAAGCTTGCCACAAAACTCTACTGTCTCTCCCTAACGGTGGTACTAGCATTTGGTTTACCGTTAAGATCACCATTAACTTGGTCTGGGAGCTTTCTGTTCTCCTTAGCGGTTGGAATAATGGTTAGGTAACCGCTAAGTCCACCGCTAACTCTTCTTGGATCTTTTTGTCGCCCCTTACCGGCTGTACTAGCGGTAGTAAGACCGCTAGGGGTTAGCGGTACCGGTAGAGGTCAGGGTTACCGCTAACCTTACCGTTAAGTGGCAAAAATCACTACTTCTTCGCCGAGTAGCTCATTCTCATCTCTCGATCGTCAAACTCCATCTATTAAATTCTAAGCTCCTTTGGGTACTTAGCTATATGGGGAAAAATAGAGAATAATAACCCATTTGCATCAATAACGATCAAAATTCGGTAAAATAAGGTGGAGATATGAAAATACGCAAATAAGCTTAATCTAACTTATACCAAAATTAACAACAAAAACTAACTGAAATACTAATAAAAATAAGGGGAAATTCGTGTTAATCAACTACCCCACGCTTTATTGGTTTGTTCATCCTCGAACAAACGATAATTTCAAAGAGTAACAAGTGTGAAAATAAGCCCAAGCAAAGAGTCGTGTCGTGCTACGTAGAAAATTTTGAAAATATAGATAATTGCAGTGCAAACTCAAACACTAGGCCATTATTACATTGTCGCTCCAAAAATAAAATCATGCATCCTCACAAAGGGTAATATATATGTGTACGCTCAAAAGCACTCAAGTTTTCTATGGGACATGTATACGCTCAAATCATCATAATACATGCACAATAAGCAAGAACCAAAAATCAAAATCATCTAATCGCATATTAAGTGTGTAACTAACAAAGAATTGGAAAAGGTCTTTTCGGGTTGTAATGTAAGCTCTTTGGATGGGTATGGAATATATAAGTCGTGTGGCTAACTCACGATCTAACGTGATCAATAACTCACAACTAATCTAATCACGAAGCAAAGTGCTTCACCTCACCCAACGAAACCTCACTTGACTCTCATAATGTAGCCATAAACTTAGGCTATTTCTCAACTCGAAACCCAAAAACCGGCTTCTAAGCCAATCACTTAAAAGATTTAGAAGCTTATGACACGCTTTTTCTTTCAAACATAACTCTTACCTCTTAAACATTAGGAGTAATAAGAAAATCAACAATATTAACACACGTCTTTATAAGCATAGGAAACAACTCAACAAGATTCACCATCCTTTTTATTCTCTTTTCATTATTATTTTCTTTTTCTTTTTTTTTTTGAAGGATGGTGATCCTTAACACTTAATACAATTCTTTTCATAAATCCTTGTTCAAAAATCCAAGACACAAATAACCACAAAAAATAACTAACTCTTACCCCACGCTACTAATGACATAGGAGTTAACTCAAAAACACTCATGGCTATAGGAAATGGATGTTTGGCTATTATTGGCTCATTCGAAATTTATTGTGGCCAATATATATGGATATAGCCAGAATAAGGGTAATATTTGTGCCTTAACGTCATGTCCAAAGCTAACTACACAGTTCAATTTCAAAGAGATCTCACAATAGAACTCACTTAAGTACATGCAAAGATGATAAACACTCAGGCTACTCGCAAGCTTTTGCATGAAAAAAGTTTTGAATTGACGCTGCAAGATTTTGCGAAATCATTTGCGTCCAAGTATCATTTTACAATATATATATATAAATAATAATTTTGAAAAATTTTATGCACTTATACACGCTCAAAGACAAGAACCTCAATTCATACATAGTTAATTTTGACAGGTAAACCAGGCAAACTCAAATAAGCGCAGGAATAGCAGTTAATCACAAGATGTTACTACTTATTACAGGCCATATGAATTCAAATTGCACTCATATATGAATTTCAAATCATACTCGACCCTCCCCCTCCTTAAAAACCAGCAATCTCCAGATTGCCATAAGCACAAATAAAAATTAAAAGGGAAAGGAAAAAGAAAAACATCTCTGAAGACTTAAAAAGTCGAGTCGTTTAATGTTGAAGTCATGCAATCGGCCGTCATCTCAATTTTTGATTTGATTATCCTGGGCAAAAACTATGAAAAACAACAAACCAAGAAAAACAAACTACAAACCGACTAAACATTTTAGTTTTTTTGATTTTTCATTAAGAAATTAAGAACACACGATCGTACGAACATAACTTATTAATAAGACTCGTGAGAATAAAACAGCAAAATTAAATAAACATGGAAACTGCAAAAATTAAAAACCCAGATAGAATAGGATAACAATCTATGACTCGATGACACCGAAAAATGGAAATTTAAATTGCTGACTAAGACCAGTTGTTCTAAAAACATCATAGGGGTTTAAAAACTAGTTAGGTCCATGGAGTTGGTCTTCGAGCTCCTCGATCCTTGCGTTAGCTTCCTCCAGATGCTCCTTCCAATATTCCATGTTCCAGTTGTGCATTGCGTCGCCTTCTTCATGATTACGTATTTCGCACTTTAACTCAACGATCTTTGCTTTAAGACTGTAAATTTCATTCCCTTGCTCTCGGAGTAAATATTTTTCTTCGCCTAATACAAATCATTAATTTCAGCCCTTGCTTTCTTCATATCATCTTCCAGTCGGGCGATGTGAAAGGCAAGAGATGCTCTTTCAAACAAAGATTTGTTATATTGGGTTGACAATTTCTCAATATCCTCTCTAGCTTCGTCTAGTTGAGTTTGTAGCCCCTTCATGGTCTCCTCGTGATCCTCCCTTCATATCCATCCGCGCTCCTCGTGGGAAGCAGCTCGGTGGCTTCGCTTCATCTTGTTGAGGGTAAGGATAGAAATTGGTTTAGGGAGATTGGTGGACGATGGCTCAAGGCTTGAAAGATTTGTGAATTATGAAGTCCTTAAGGGGGGGTTTATATGGTTATTATTACCTTTGAAAATAGGAGTCTTAAACCCTCTCCAAATCTAATTAAGGTAGGATATATTAAAACTTACCTAGTCAACATAGAACTCTCCAAAGGTAAAAGATCTAGACCTTAACTCAGCCAAAATTCGTCTAAAATTTTACCAAAATAATACTTACCTTGTAGGAATAAATCTCTAAAAATTTGCAGCTCCAAGAACCTAAAAAATTCACGGATCAGTTACCACTAACGGTAACTTAGAAGTAAGTGTAACCACTAGGTCACCGTTAAGTGCCTCTTGAGTAGTTACCGGTGGCGCTAATGGTTGGCCACCGCTACCTTGCCCATTAAAACCATCAGTCTCTTGCTAGCGGTGGGCTTAGTGATAAGGGTCACCGCTACGTCCACCGCTAAACCCCTCTGTTGCGTCTAGCGGTTAGTTTAGCGGTTGATTCTTGTCGTTAACGCCTCGTCGAGATGCTAAAAGTAAGGTTAGCGGTAGTGGTTACTGCTAGCCAACCGCTAAGTCTCCAGATATGGCGAATTTTGCAAATTTTATTCACATCAACAAATGCTTAAACATAACCCAGCAATTAACAAAAATTATTAAGCAATAAAAAGATCAAAAAATTTAAAAGAAAATAAAAAACAAAGCAGAAAATAATACAAACACTTGGGTTACCTTCCAAGAAGCGCATCTTTTAACGACGCTTGCTCGACGCGAACTCTGGCAATCAATTTTCAGCTGGAGGTGGATCCACAAACTTCACCACCTCACGATCTTGGCTTGCCGTCATCCCATCATGATATAGCTTCACTCTATGTCCATTGACTTAAAATGTTGAGTCCTTCTTCTCATCGTACAGAGTGACCGCTCCAAAACTATTGATTTCTTTGATCACGAACGGCCCACTCCATCTTGACTTAAGCTTAAAAGGATACAACTTTAATCAAGAATTATAGAGTAGAGCTAATTTACCAACCTCCAATTGTTTATCAACAGTTTTATGATCGTGACGTATTTTCATCATCTTATTTTGCCTCCATGCGTCGTCGTATGACTCATTTCTGATTTATTCAAGCTCGGTCAGCTCTAACTTCCTATACTTGCCCGTTTCATCATAATTCATGTTCAGCTTGCGAATGGCCCAACTTGCTCGGTGCTCTAGCTCAACGGGCAAATGACACGCTTTTCCATATACGAGCCGGAAAGGACTCATACCAAGCACTGTTTTATAAGCTGTTCGATAGGCCCAAAGTGCATCAAGAAGCTTCGCTGCCCAATCCTTTCGATTTGGTCCAACCATCTTCTCGAGGATAGCCTTCAGCTGGCGATTACTCGTTTTGACTTGTCCAGAAGTTTGAGGATGGTACGGGGTAGCTACCGTGTGCCGAACTCCATATTTATTCATCAACCTCTCAAAGGCTCGGTTGCAGAAATGACTCCCACCATCGCTTATGATTGTCTTCGGAATTCCAAATCTAGTAAAGATATTCTCTTGTAGAAATTTAAGCACAATCTCAACGTTTACCTTGCGCGCGGGAATCGCCTCCAACCATTTGAATACGTAATCGACTCCTACAAGTATATACTCGAAGTCTCCGCTTTTGGAAAAAGGTCCCATGAAATCTATCCCCCATACATCAAAAATCTCCACCACTTGGTTAGGCACTAGTGGCATCTCGTCTCGCTTACCTATGTTACCGGTTCATTGGCAGTTGTCGCACGTCTTGCAGTACTCGTGCGCATCAGCAAATAAACTTGGCCAATAGGATTCGGCTTGCAGTACCTTAAATGCTGTCTTTTGAGCTCTGAAATGCCCTCTAAGATCGTGGCGAAAATGCAGTATACTTCCCATTACATCGTTAGGAATGCATCTTCTGCTTATTCCATCCTTGCAGCATTTAAACACATAAGGATCGTTGATTCAAGCTTTTATGCACCCCTTTTATATTTATTTATTTTAAAAACATTCAATCTTGCTCGCAAGAGTACGAGAAACTTGTAGGGTGGAAAGTTGACTCAAGTCTATTCTCTCGAGGACAACAATTCGGTATCTCGGATGTTTTCTTACTAACAATTAAGCATATAAACTTATACAAATTGGGGTTATGTTTGTTTTTGATTAATAAATACTAATTTGAAAAGCATTAACTTAGATAAAACTAATTAACTTAACTAATTTTACCAACTAGAATTTAAAAGCATAAATTAAACTAATTTTGATTACTTAAGCTTAAGAACTAAGAAATTATCTAATGGCAATTTAATCTAGATTTAAAATGCAGCAATAATCAATTATCATAAACCAAATCATATAGCATAAATAGCAATAATGGATCTAAAAAGCATAAACAAAATCTAATAACCTAAAGCAATTACTATCATGAATCTTAAAAACGGAATTAAATAGCATGAACCAAATTGCATAATAACTTGAAGTCAAATCTTAAATAACCAAGCATGAAATAAACTAAATTAATTTTAAAAACTAATATCCAAAGTATTCAGCGAATTCAAGTTCATAATCAACCAAAGATCAAATGCAAGAACGTTAAATAAAAATGATAATCTAAACGCAATAACTATATAAGATAAACTAAGATAACAATTAAAAGGATTAGAGTACTTATTAGATCTAAGAAACGCATAAAATTCTCCAGCTACTCCGAAGAAAAACGATGTCTCTTGGTCGAAGAATGGGCCGTGCGCTATCGAACAGTATTCGGAACTTGAAAGCCTTGAATTCTTGATCTTGATCCTTAATCTATGCTAATGGGTGTTGAAAGAATGTTTCTAAACCCTAGGAATACTTTTTAGTAAGCTTATAATGACTATTGTACTCCCCAAAGTCGGATCAATGGTGTGATATTTATAGAATTCCGAATTCTTGGGGAACAAGTCAAGTAAGTCGGTTACTAGGACCGATAACGGTAATACTTAGCGGTAAGATTTATCGCTAGAGTTACCGTTAACTCTTCTTTTTGCATCTCTGTACTTCCCTAACGGTAGAGATAGCAATAAGGGTGTAATCGTTAGTCGCGCCATTAGGCTCTCTGTCCACCTTTAGCGATTAGGTTAACGGTGTTGGTAACGATGTGGTAACCGCTAGGTGTAACGGTGCTAACTAGCGGTAAGGCTACCGCTAAAGCTAACCGTTAGCTTCAAAAAATTTCTACTTCTTCGCCGGAATGCTCGACTCTTGTCTAATCATCAATCTTCATCTATTACGTGCTGAGCTCCTCTGGTCACTTAACTATAAGGCAAAAAACAGAGATAATTCACCTATTTACATTAATTACGATTAAAATACAATAAAACAAGTTAGAGATAAGAAAATATGAAAATATGCTCTACCAAAATCAATTATAAAAACAAACTAAAATACTAACTAAAATCAAGACAAATTCATGTTAATCAACTACCCCACGCTTTATTGGTTTGTTCGTCCTCGAACAAACGAAAGGGTCAATGATAAACTAGAACTAAAATAAGCTCAAGCAATGAGTCGCATTATGCTACATACATAATTTTGAAAATATAGGTAAATGTAATGCAACCTCAAATGCTAGACCATTATTACTTTGTCGCTTCAAAATCAAATTCATACATCCTCACAAAGGGTAATATATATGTGTACGCTCAAGCACTCGAGAATTTTTTATGGGGACATTTATACGCTGAAATCATACAAATACATGCACAATAAATAAGAACCGAAAATTAATCACTTCTCATCGCAAATTAAGTGTGTAACCCACAAAGAATCGAAAAAGATCTTTTCGGGTTGTAATGTAGGCTCTTTGGACGGGTATGGAATATAAGTCGTGTGGCTAACTCACGATCTAACATGATCAATAACTCACTAAACTATTCTAATCACGAAGCAATGTGCTTCACCTCGTTCAAAAGAAAGAAACCTCACTTAACTCTCATAATGTAGCCTTTACACTTAGGCTATTTCTCAACTCGAAACCCAAAACCGACTTTCGCTCGAACTACTTAAATAATATAGAAGCTCATGATATGCTTTTTCTTTTAAACACATCTCTTGCCTCTTAAATATTAGGCTTCAAGAAAAATAACAACAACAAAACACAAGCCTTTATAAGCGTAGGCAATGACTAAACACGATTCACCATCCTTCTTATTTTTTTATTTCATTTTACTTTTTTTAATTGTGTCCCCTTTTACTCTTTTTATGGGGCTTTTTTTTTTCTTTTAAGGATGGTGATCCTTTATTACAACTTTTTCATAAATCCCTGATAAAATCTCCAAAACACAAATAATCAATAAAAGTAACTAACTCCTACCCCACACTATTAATGATGGTAGGAGTCAATTCATAAACACTCATGGCTAATGGAAATAGATTATTTGGCTATGAGGGCACATTCGGAATTTATAGTGGCTAAAATATATGGATATGGCCAGAATAAGGGTTTTTTCTTTACCTTATCGTCATGTTCAAAGCTAACTACACACAGTGATTTCAAAGAGATCTCAAAACAGAACTCACTCAAGTACATGATGATAAACACTCAGGCTACTCACAGGCTTTTTGCATGAAAAAGTTTTGAATTGACGCTACTTTTAAGGTTTTGCGAAATCAATTGCGTCCAAGTACCATTTTACAATATATAAATAATAATTTTTTAAAAATTTATGCACTTATACACGCTCAAACACAAGAACATCAAATCATACTTAGTTAACTTCGATAGGCAAGCCAGACAAATGCAATTCAGCGCAGAAATAGTGATCAATCATATTTGATCGAAGATTTCTCGACGCTCTATAAATCGTCTCCGCAATAGTACGGAGTCGACTGTAGATGCGGTGAGTTGTCCTGAGTCGTGTCTCTCGAGGATGGATGTGATCGGCGTTCGGTTTTCTTTATCGTTCTTATCGTCGGTTCGATTAAGCTAATTTAACCCTAGAAAGCGATAATCATTTTTTGGATTTTATAACTAAGATTTAAATTGAAACTTAAGATTTAAAAACATTAAAACATTTAAAGGAAATTAAAGCTAATATTAAAAACGATCAATTTAAACTAATTAACTTATTAGAACTTAATAATTTGAATTAGGGAATTGGAGGGAAAATCAAAGTCAACTTAATTGAATAAGTCAACATAAATACTTAGCATTAAATTAAAGGTTTAAAAGGAAGATCTTAACAAACTTTTACAAACTTAGAAATTGAATACAACTTAATAACTTAAAAGCATAAGTTAATAAGCTAGAAAGCTATAAAGTGAAATTGAGAATTTTGAAAGATCAAAACAACCTCAAACAAAGAACCAAACTTCAATATAAGATCAAGAGAAAATAACATGGAAATTAAGCTATATTAAAGGAAAGAGATTACCAAATGTACTTGATTACACAAAAGCTTGAATGAGAAAAAGCTTGAAAGCTGAGAGATTCTTCACAAATGGAACTTAAAACAAAGCTTGAAGATGAAACAACTAAGATCTTAACTTAACTAATCTATATCTAATTACTAGAATTTATAGGAATTAAAACTAATTAAATAGATGAAAAGTGCTTTTTCTCTGGTTTTTGGAGGAGCTTCCTGGGGAAGAAGCTATCAAGCAAGTTGTCTTCTTGAAA
>BMAC01000428.1:816900-852470 GCA_014905375.1 Phtheirospermum japonicum | reverse complement strand
GAAACAACTAAGATCTTAACTTAACTAATCTATATCTAATTACTAGAATTTATAGGAATTAAAACTAATTAAATAGATGAAAAGTGCTTTTTCTCTGGTTTTTGGAGGAGCTTCCTGGGGAAGAAGCTATCAAGCAAGTTGTCCTCTTGAAATGACGTATGATTGCTAATATCTTCAAAAATCTGCTTTTCAGTCGATCGACTGAGAAAAAGCAGTCGATCGACTGCAGTCGATCGGCCTTGTCGGCAGTCGATCGACTGCGATGTCAAAAAATGGCCTGAAGCCCTGTAATTCCGTCGATCTTGAGAGGACCCAGTCGATCGACAGCAGTCGATTGGCCAAGTAGGCAGTCGATCGACTGCAATGTCCAAAACGCCAAAATGTCGCTGGAATTCAGTCGATTTTGGGGGGGGTTCAGTCGATCGACCAAAGATGCAGTCGTTCGACTGAACATTCAGTCGGTCGACTGGATTCCAGCTTCCGCCGGTTTGTCGAACCTCGTCCGTTGCGCTTCCTTGCTTTGTCCGTCTATTCCCGAGTCGAGTATCGACGATCCCAAACGAGCGTGGGCCCCTCTTAGACGTCCTACGGCCAAGAAAAATGGAAACGTGAAAAACTACGAAAATTAGTAACAAAACGTACAAAAACTAAGAAAATCTAGAAATACAAAAAACGGCCAACCCGACTCCTAAAGCAACAAAAAGCAAGCGAAAAACACGCAACGTGAAATAAAAACGATAATGAAAATATGTACAAAAAGATGCAAATCAATATTCAAATACTAGCTAATACAAAACAACGAATTCCAATTGCACACTTAGAAAATATAAATCACTACTCAACCATCCCCCCTCTAAAAAAAATCGGCAATCTCCTGATTGCCATAAATATTTAAAATCAAGTCAAATGAGGAAAGGAGTAAGAAAGCATCCCTGAAAATTAAATAAGTCGAGGTCAGTCATCCTTCATTGTGAATCTCGTGATTGAAAATGGATTGATTAACAACAAAAAATTTCAACTCGGTCTTTGTTGCAATTTTCGCAGATTTAATCACGCTAGCGGTACCCTTAGTGGTAAGGCGTACCGTTGGGTGTTACCGTTAAGATCTATGTGCAACGGTAGCGGTAAGTATAACGGTCAGTGCCACTTCTAAGTATATCGTTAGCCCTTTCCTGTTACTTCTAGCGGCCGGTTGAACAGTCAATCTCGTCGTTAATCGCCTGGATTGATGCTAGCGGTAAGGCTTAGCGGTTAAAGGTAACTGCTAGGTAACCGCTAAGTTCCCAATTTTGGCGAATATCTCAACTTTTTCTGCACATCAACAATACATAAACGTACCACAACAAAGACACAACTAATAAAATAAAAGAAAGAAAAATCAAATGAAAAGCTAAGGAAAAATAGAAAAAGAAAACAAACACTTGGGTTGCCTCCCAAGAAGAGATTGTTTAACGTCGAAAGCTCGACGCCTTCTACGAATGAGGCTATCCCGGATCCAAAAATAAGTGACGATCATGCCACGCCTTAGTGTTCTCCAAGAGTAAGTGTAGGTAAATTAAATCACCAAGGCGAGCACGGAAAGGAAGTCGTAGAACAACAAAAATTTCAACTCGCTTTGGGGGTCGAAAAAGCGAGTAGTTGATCACCACGAACATATAAAGATTAAATTGGGACACAGGGTGATACTTGACCTTTGGAAAAACTAGGAAATTCTTTGAACAAACGGCAAATCCCTCGAACACCCCGAACTCCTTAATGTCTTTGACGTCCCCCTCAACATCTTGAAAAATATTTAATTCTATATTCGGGCATAGGGGAGGGGGACTGGAAATCCTCTCAACTAACTCTTCCACCGCCTCCGTCTCAATATCTATCAAGGCTTTGGGTGGCTCGATAAAAGGCTCGATCATTTCATCATTCTCCAAATCGGGCATCGTAACTCCTCCATTCTCATTGAGCTCGAGTAGGCTCGAATCGTCAACATCCTCCACAATCTCCGATGGCAACGCCTCCTCACTATTATCCATGAAATCCGGAAAAAGCGCAAGAGGGGCGATCTTCACCATATCCCTAATTTCATCCTCCGTACACATCTCTCCCAAATTCGGCTCCATCTCATTGTCCGCATAAAAATTGAGAAAACTCGAATTCGTAAGATCCACATTAAGCTCCAACGGCAACACTCCTGTATCATTATCCAATAATTCATTGTAAAGCACTGGCAGAGTGATCTCAACCAAATTCTCAATAACCTCCTCTTTAACCATATCTCCCAAACAAGCGTTCACGCTCAAATCCTCAACATCTATGGTGGGCTCCAGCACATCAAAAATCGGCAGCTCCGGTTGACTTTGAAGTTTATTTCTCTCTTCTGCCCTTCTTGCTATATAAGCCTAGAATTGACGACATACATCCTCTACTATATTTTCAAGTTCAGAAAGGTCATAATCCTGCACAGTTGATTGCACAATTTTGCCTAGTTGACATATGGTCTTGGCTTCGTGATCTTGCTGCCTCACCATCATTTGATTATTTGGTTGATAGTCTTCGTAGCTCGGGTAGGAAGGAATTGAGTCGGGAGAGGAATAAGATTCGTAATTCGGATAGAAAGAATTAGAGTCGGAAAGAGCATACAAGGCATATCCCGTTTGATAACAAGGTGGTGTGGATGGAGCGTTTGAAGGTTTAAGATTCGCTATTTCGGCTTGTAAGGCTGTGAACTCTTCATGAACCACTTCCTTGACTAAATCCTTAAGCTTCTGGATGTCGAGTCTCGAATTGTATGAATTTGAAGATGGGTCCCATTCAGGCGAGTAGAACTCTCCCATGAACCCATCGTACACTTCGTCCCATGTTTGCATGGATTCGGGCTCCACATAATACAACCATTTCGTTGCCCGATCCCTTAGAGAATAATGAAAAAATCGCATTATTTTTTGATCTCTCGTGAGGTCGAGATGAGGGAATGTCTGGGTGGCGTCCTCGTATTCTTGGAAGAATTTCACTGGATCTTCGTTCGGATGCCCATAAAAAATCAGGATTAGCTCTGTGTAGAAATATTCCAGATCATACTCCTGCATCTCGGGGCTTAATGGAATGGATGGTCGATATCCACGCCAACTGGATAGAGGTACACCATTGTTGTCTAACGGATATCCTCGATATTTCGACATTTTCAAAATCTTAAATTTTTTTAATTTTAATTAAATTAAAAAAAATCGGTGTATATATATATATATTAATAAAAATAATTCTTTTATTTTTTTAATAAAATATTTTTTTTTTGAAAACGGTTTGATAAATCTTGGGTTTCGGTTGTCAACGTCCCTTGCAAACACAACACTCAACGCAAAAATAAATACTTAAGATAAACGAAACAAAATAGAAACACAAATATGGTCACGAAGAGCAAACACAAAAATCACAATCTTTAGTTTTCCCCGGCAATGGCGCCAAAATTTTGATTCAAGCTTTTATGCACCCCTTTTATATTTGTTTATTTTAAAAATATTCAAGCTTGCTCGCAAGAGTACGAGGAACTTGTAGGGTGGAAAGTTGACTCAAGTTGATTCTCTCGAGGACAATGATTCGGTATCTCGGATGTTTTCTTACTAACAATTAAGCACATAAACTTATACAAATTGGGGTTTTGTTTGTTTTCGATTATTAACTACTAATTTGAAGAGAATGAACTTAAATAAAGGTAATTAACTTAACTAATTTTACCAACTAGAATTTAAAAGCATAAATTAAACTAATTTTAATTACTTAAGCTTAAGAACTAAAAAATTATCTAATGGCAATATAATCTATATTTAAAACGTAGCGATAATCAATTATCATAAACCAAATCAAATAGCATAACTAGCAATAACGGATCTAAAAAGCATAAGCAAAATCTAATAACCTAAAGCAATTACTATCATGAATCTTAAAAACGGAATTAAATAGCATGAACAAAATTGCATAATAACATGAATTCAAATCTTAAGTAACCAAACATGAAATAAACTAAATTAATTTTAAAAACTAATATCCAAAGTATTCAGCGAATTCAAGTACATAATCAACCAAAGATCAAATGCAAGAACGTTAAACAAAACCAATAATCTAAACGCATTAACTATATAAAATAAACTAAGATAACAATTAAAAGGATTAGAGTACTTATTATATCTAAGAAACGCAGAAAATTCTCCAGCTACTCCGAAGAGAAACGATGGATCTTGGTCGAAGAACGGGCCGCGCGCTATCGAACGGTATTCAGAACTTGAAAGCCTTGAATTCTTGATCTTAATCCTTAATCTATGCTAATGGGTGTTGAAAACATGTTTCTAAACCCTAGGAATACATTTTGGTAAGCTTATAATGACCATTGTACGCCCCAAAGTCGGATTAATGGTGTGGTATTTATAGAATTCCGAATTCTTGGGAAACAAGTCAAGTAAGTCGGTTACTGGGCCCGATAACGGTAACATTTAGCGGTAAGATTTACCGCTAGAGTTACCATTAACTCTTCTTTTTGCGTCTCTGTTCTTCCCTAACGGTAGAGATAGCGATAAGGGTGTAATCGTTAGTCGCGCCGTTAGGCTCTCTGTCCACCTTTAGCAATTAGGTTAACAGTGTTGGTAATGATGTGGTAACCTCTAGGTGTAACGGTGCTAACTAGCGGTAAGGCTACCGCTAAAGCTAATCGTTAACTTCAAAAACTTGCTACTTCTTCGCTAGAACGCTCGATTCTTATCTCTTAATCATCAATCTTCATCTTTTACATGCTGAACTCCTCTGGTTACTTAGCTATAAGGCAAAAAACAGAGATAATTCACCTATTTGCATTAATTACGATTAAAATACGATAAAATAAGTTGGAGATAAGAAAATATAAAATATGCTCAATCTATCCAACTTGTACCAAAATTAATTGTAAAAACAAACTAAAATACAAACTAAAATCAAGACAGATTGTTGTTAATCAATCGTCCCAAAAGTAATCTCTGCATTTATGCAAAAAAAAAAAAAAAAACTCTTCCTTTCTTGGTAGGACAAGTGCTTAGGTACAATATCACAAGCGAGATAATTCACTATGTCAGCATACCAAGGGGTAATCAAATATTCAAGAGCATTAGCATTTTCATTAGGGAACAAGTCGTCAATCATGATATGGTCACTAGCGTCATTATTAACTACCATCCTAGACAAATGATCAGACACGACGTTTTCGCAACCACGCCTATCTTTGATCTCTACATCAAATTCTTGCAACAATAAAATCCATCTAATCAGATGTGGTTTGCTCTGAGATTTAGAAAGTATGTGACGCAACGCAGCATGATCCGTATGTACAATTACTTTTGCTCCAACTATATACGACCTAAATTTATTAAGCAAAAATACAGCTGCTAGCAATTCTTTTTCAGTCATGGTGTAGTTACGTTGGGCATCGTTTAACATGTAACTTGCATAATATATAACCCTAAGTAACTTATCCACACGTTTCCCTAGAACGGACCCCACCGCCTCATTAGAAGAATCACACATTATTTTGAATGGTAAGGTCCAATCGGGGTCAACAACTACTGGTGCCGATGTAAGTTGTTATTTAAGCTCATTAAACGCATTCATACAAGCTTCATTAAAAATAGAAAGAGAATCGTTAAAAGTTTACAAAACTAATTTTTGAAAAATCTTTTATAAAATGCCTATAAAACCCGCATGACCTAGAAAACTCCTAACACCTTTCACATCACGTGGGGGAGGAAGAGTTTCAATAAAATCAGTTTTAGCTTTATCAACTTCCACCCCCCTATTGGAAACAACATGACCCAACACGGTGCCACTCTACCATAAAACAGGATTTCTCCCAACTCAATGTAAGACTCGTCTCAATACAACGTTCTAGCACTTTAGATAAGTTAGATAAACAGTTTTCAAAAGATGAACCAAAAATCGAAAAATCATCCATGAACACCTCGAGAAAATCATCAATGAAATCAGTGAAAGTTGAAATCATGCACCTTTGAAATGTCGCCGGAGCATTACACAAGTCGAATGGCATTCTCCGAAAGGTAAACGTGCTGAAGGGGCACATGAATGTTGTCTTGCTTTGATCTTTCAGAGTAATAGCGAATTGATAGTAGCCTGAAAGTCCATCTAAGAAATAATAGAATTCGTGCCCAGTAATCTTGTCGAGAAGTTGGTTGATGAACAGCAAAGGAAAGTGGTCTTTTCAAGTGGCTGCATTCAATTTTCTATAATCGATACACATACGCCATCCAGTCGTTAGTCGCGCCGGGACTATCTCGCCTTTTTCATTTTGGGTTATGGTGATGCCTCCTTTCATTGGAACCATGTTTGAAGTGTTTTCGTGGTGTTGAAAGTATATCAACGGGTTCATGTCTTGGTATTATCGGAATTCGATTCAATTGAAGTATTCAATGTGTTTCAAGCTTGGAAAAGTAAATGAAAATGAAAATAAAGCAATTAACTTAACTAAACTATCCTAAAAATCAGAATAACAAGTGGGTAGAATGCCACGTCAGATGCCTCAATATGGAAATGCAAAGCAATAATGAAAATAAGCAAGAAAATGCAATGTTTCACCAAGTACAAGCATGCAAGCACAAGGTACAACTATGCATAAAATCCTAAATAATGCAAATTAACATAAATTGAAAGCATGAATGTAAAGAGCAATGGAAATTGACGAGAAAGTTCAAAACTTTAAGGAAAATAACAAGCAACAAAATCTAGATCTAAGATTTAACCTAATACTATGCATGAAAATAAAATTGCAAATAAAGCATAAGAAAAACTTGAAATCAAGACGATCTATGATCTAGATGTGTCACTCATCTAGATTCTATATCCAGTTCTTAAGATCTAACAAGAAATCAAGGTGCTAAGGCAAAAATCATAAAATGAAGAACAAGCATGGAAATGAAGAACAAGGCATGAAAATAAAGCATAAAACATGAAATTGAAAGGAAACTTACTTGAATTAATAAATGAAACAAAGCTTGAATGTAATTGCATCAAAAGTAACAATCCAAAGGAGTATTTGGATTCTTCTTAAGCTTACAAACCCAAGGCCAAGCATGAAAGTAAATCTAAAACTAGAAATGAAAGTACATCAAAGCTTGAAATTGAATCTAAAACCTAAGAGAGAAGACTATCCAAGAGCTTGATTGAAATTTGATCCCCAAACCCAAGTTAGGGTTGGGAAGGGAGTGATACCTTCATAGGTGCAAGATGTAGGCTTTATATAGTTGTTTGTAGGGGCGAAACTGTCAAAAACCCTCAAAAATCCCAAAGTCTCAGCGCCACAGTCGATCGACTAACAAAGCAGTCGATCGACTGCCCAGTCTATCAACTGCTTCATCCTCGAACAGCCAAACTTTCTGCCGAGCAGTCGATCGACAGAAATCTAGTCCATCGACTGATAAATATACGGAATCAGATAACGATGTCTTCATATGAAATTTATCCATTCCACTTGGATATCATATGGAGTTTGATTTGTGTCTTTTGGAATTTTTCTCCGAGAGTTATGGGCTCTGCACCAAAACCTGCCACAAGCGAGGCGACGACAAACTGTCTCCACTTAAAGCTGATTCATACCAGTCTTAGACTCAAAATTTGGAATTATTATAAAAACAATAGTTTTAGATATTTCTCTAAGATTTCCAATGGTATAAGGTGGAAGCAAATCGAACAAGTGGTTTTGGAGTTATGCTTATATTACGACAACTGAGACATCCACCGAGCGAATGCATGAGGTGACAATGAAAATGGCCACATTTCTCGTCATTTCCGGTCGATCCTCGCACCAAAGATATTTCGTGGATTGGAAATGAGTGTTTTAGGTTTGAGTCATCTTCCGACCTCATCATTGGCCCACTTTGACCAAAGTTGACCCAGCAGTCAATTTAGAGCTTTTTCAGTCGATCCTTGAGCTTTCGGCTCGAATTTCTCATTTTTTTTTTGTCCAAAACATCCAATGAGTGAATATAATCCTTTTATACACCTACAAGACAAGAATTAAAACTTAAAAACCCAAAAATAGCACAAACATCTCACATATCGTACTCTTAAAGCCAAAAATAAAACTAACAAGAAAATGACCTAAGAACTAGAATAAACAACTCAAAATGACTAAAAACAACGCTAAAACCTAATTAAAAATACTAGGAAAAACACAACAATTACATGCAAAACAAACCACATGGATCGGACTCACCCATTTACTGTCAAAGATAGCGAAAATAATCCCTTCATCTTTTAGCTTCAAAATTTTCTTCTTGACCACTTCATAAAGCGTTTGTGTCAGTCTTCATTTGCCGTCTCTCAACGGTTTATACAAGTAACAGGACTTATCCCCTTGATATCGTTGATGCTGCATCCTATGGCCTCTTTGTACTAACTTAAAACTAAAATCATCTCTCTTTCCTCATGTTCCGTCAATGCTGAATATATGATGACGAGTTTCATTTTGTTGGGCTCGAGGAAAACGTACTTCAAATGAATTGGCAGTGGTTTCAACTCTGCCTTTGTCTCGAGCTCGGATGCGTTAGTCATTTCGCACAATTCTTCATCAAACTCTTCAAATTCATCTACAATTTCACCCAATTCGATTCCAGAAATTCAGCTATCTCCTCCCCGCTCAAGAGTTTTGTGTCGTCCTCGACGTGTAAGTCGTCTAAAATAGTGATTCCTTTAAGTTCATGGACATAAGACGCAATCGGATCAATGAAAGAACAATCATCTTGCATAAATGAAGAGGGAGTATTATGAATGTCTTTAAGTGAGAACGTCACTGATTCTCCCCAAACTGACAAGGTCATCCTTCCTTTAAGCACATCTATCAATGTATGGGAAGTAGACATAAATATCCTGCCTAGAAAAATTGTGTGCTCCTTGCCTTCACTTCTCACCAACATCAAGAATAACAAAGTCGACAGGAATCACAAGCTCGCCAACTTGTACTAATACATCTTCAACAACACCGAGAGGCTGCCTGATCGATCGATCCACCAATTGCAGACGCATTGTAGTTGGCTTCATTGTCCCAAGATCAAACTCTTTGTAAAGAGAGTAAGGCATCAAATTGATGTTGGTGCCAAGGCCAAGCATTCCTCGAGCAGTTTGACCATTCCTTAGCAAAATAGTGATATAAAAGCTTTCGGGGTCTCCTTCTTTTGGAGGTAACGGTTTCTTGGATATGGCACTTACCTCTATCATCAACTCCACACGCTGGTTCGTCGCCAAACATCTCTCTCTTTAAGCAAGATCTTTGAAAAATTTAACGTATGCTGCCATTGTCTTGATCACGTCCAAAAGATGAAGGTTGATATTGACATTCTTCAGCAAGTTGTAGAGCTCCATGAACTTCTTGTATTCTTTAACTGGACGTAAATGATTGGGAAAAGGAACCGTATCGCGAATTCTGGATGTCAACGACTTCTTCTTCTAAGTCAAAGGTTTGATAAGATCATCAATTGTCGTTGGAGTGGGCCTTGGTTTGAAAATTTCCCATTTAATGATCCTGGAACATATGGATTTGGTGACTTGTGCATTTGGTCCACTAGTTTAGGTTTACCTTCTTCAGGCAGGTCCGTGGTTGGAATTTTGACCACCTCTTCTTCTCTCTTATCTTGCTCGATGCCTTTATCTATCTTCTTTTCGCTTCGCAAGAAATAAACGGTCGAAGCCTACTCGATTTGACTCGGGAATTTCCCTTTCTCGTTCTCTGATTTGGCCATAGAAGCCGCCATTTGACCCATCATTGTTTCTAAATTTTTCACACTCTTGGAGAGGTCAGTTAACACTTCCCCATTATTATTCACCTAAACCTTAAGATCATTGAATTGCGAGGTCATTTGCGTAAGTCCATCCCAGTTTCTAATTGTCTATGTGACTTGGTTTTGCTGCCATAACAATAAATGATCATTCGGTTGTGCTGGAGTAGGTGTCGGTCCCGTAAATGGATATTTGTTTGGTGGAGGGGGTGGTAGGTACTGTGGGACAGTTTGTGGCGGCATCGGCACATAACTCGGGTAATCGGGACCCCACTTGAAGTTCGGATGATCATGCCACATCTGATTTTGATTATATGGTTTCATGTATTTCTGCCCAGAGTTTGGTAGTTGGTGCTGATAGTTCTGAATGGCGTTAACTTCTTCCTCTTGCACTTCATCAAATGTTTACGGGCACACATTTGCCAAATGTCCCGGTGCTCCACATCGAGCACACACTACAATGGTTTTCTTTGAAGATCTTTGGTTAGCTTGCTTGGCCTTCAGTGCTGCCACCTCTTTATTAACCATCTCCTTGACTAACTCCTAGATCTTCTTGCCACTATCTTTTTCAGTCACAGACACTTCATTTACCTTTAATTTACGAGTTTGAGAGTTGGTTTGTCTAGCCTTCTCGCTCATCTTCTCCAATACCCTATTGGCAACAGCAGCAGTCAAGTCTCCAAAATCTCCACCGGATGCTATCTCAACTTGACTCTTGTACATGGTTGACAATCCGTCAAAGAAAAGTTGATTAACCATTTCAGGGGAATAGTTGTGGTGAGGGAAAGCCTACAGAAGTTTCTTGTAACGTTCCATTGCTTCGTGGAATAATTACCCTGCTTGTTGATCAAAATTCGCGATTTGCCTCCGAAGGTGCCCCGTCGTTTGGGCTAAGTAATATTGGTTTACAAATTTTTCATTGATCATTTCTGAGTGGGTCAGTGATCTTGGCTCTAGAGAAAGAAGCCAAGATTTAGCCTTGTCTTTCATGCAGTATGGAAAACATATCATTTGTAACTCTTCGCGGTGAAGTCCCATGGGTGGGAGTCTACTTTTTTCATCATAAAATTCCCACAAAAATGCCAACGGGTCTTCATGAGCATTCCCATAGAAAGTCGAAAGTAGGTTAATTTGGTGCGGCTTTATCTCAACATCTCTGGCGGTTCCTCCCAAAATAATAACAAAACTGTACGGTACAACTTACGAACATGCCAAATCTCGTTTCTGAGGATCTTGAGCACGCTTTAGAATTCTCTCCCTGGCGTTAGATCTAACATAATCTTCCTCGTACTCATTTCTCCCATCAAATTTATTTCTGTCGTAACCAATGTCTTGATTATCAAGCCATTTATCCACGCGTCCACGTCTGGGGAGGGATCTTTCAGAGTATGTATCATTTATGTCTTCATGATTATCTCCCTCTCTAGGTTGCACTTGACCCGTTCAATTAACTAGTTCAGTCCTGAATCCTCCCCTATTTCAGGGTCATGGAGGTATAGGTCATTCATTATTAAGCGCATTGACTAACTCATTGTCGGGGTTCGCAGAATGACTGGAATTTGCTCTTCTATCCATTGCTTCAGGAATTTCATCACACACAAAATCAGCCGCGATGGAAGAATCGCTTTCAGGAATAGAAATAGGCTTGGGTCTTGTTGGATTGGAATGATGAATGTTGTTAATTAATGGTGCAAGGTCGAGTCGAAGAGATCGTCTCCCCTGCATATACTCAACAACAAATTAAACACACCGAATGGGAAAACTTATCCTAATTTCAATTATACAAATAGACGGTTGAATAGAAAATAATACGAACAAACATTTTTGAAACCTTTGTGTTGTTCCCCAGCAACGGCGCCAAAATTTTGATTCAAGATTTTGTGTACCTACTTTATAAATATTTGTCAAACGTTCTAAACCTTGCTCGCAAGAGTACGAGATCGCGTGTAGGTTGGTAAGCTAAACCTAGTCGATTCTCAAGGAACAACCAATCGGAATCTCGAATGTTTGTTTGATCACAAGTAACACATGAACATGTATAATTGGGGGGGTGTTTGTTTTGTTTTATAACTAAGAATGTGAAAAGCAAAATTAAATTAATTAAACTAATTAACTTGAACTATTTAATCAACTAGAAATCGAAAAGCATAATCAATTAAGAGCAATGAACTAGGTTAAACTAAAAGCAAATATAAGCATGAACTTAATAAAGGAACACAATTAAGAAGCATGAACAAGATCCAATTGCATAAACGAATAGAAATAGAATGAACGAAATTAAACAACTAAACGAGGCATAAACGAAACTACTAAGCATGAATTTAAGTAACTATCATGAGTTCAAAGTACTCAGCATGGATTTAATCAACGGTATTGAAAGTAATAATGATCACGAATTATATTATCCAAGTATCCAATTCTCAACATCAACAATCCAAAATCATAATAATAGCAATTATCTAAAAGCGTGAAAGGAGTAAAATAGCTTATATGAAATTAAGTCTCCAATAACCAAGCACGAATGATAGTTAAATAAAGGAAACTTCCTATCATGATCCTGTATAAAGTAAGATCTACTTCTTCAGCCTCATTATTTTTAGATAACTTTTGGCTTGTGCCCATAGGAGTTTTGAAGTGAGAAGGAATTTCAAGATTAAATCGCGTTAGCAAGTTACGAGCTTACTTTCTTTGAGAAATAAAGATACCATCATGCAACTTCTTGATTTCTAAACCCATAAAACAACTTAACTCAAACCATACTTAATTTGATCATGGATGCCAAGGAATCTACAAAGAACTTGGTTAGAGTATCACAAGAAGATCCAAAAATGATATCATCCACATAAACTTGTGTAATAAGAATATCATAATAAAACTTTTGAACAAGAATAGTTTTATCATCTTCACCTTTTAAAACCAATAAAATGAAAATTAGTGGGTTTTTCAAACCACGCACGAGGTGCTTATTTGTAACCATAGAGGTCCTTTTTTAAGCTTGAACACATGATCAGGCTTATAGAGATCCTCAAAACCATGAGATTGAGTAACATGCACATCCTCACTGAGATTATTCTTCAAAAAGGAATTCTTAACATCAATTTGGTGAAGTTTAAGATCAAGATGACAAGCTAAAGCTAGCATAATGAGGATATTATCAAATCTAACTGTCGGTGAAAACTATTTTCATAAAAAGACTCATTTTCTTGAGAACGGTTTTGAATAACCAATGACGGAGATTAAGGCACAAGTGTTAGCTGATTTCATACAAGAGATGACATGTTTTGAAGAAGAGGGAACTGTGTATAAAACATGGATATTGTATGTGGATGGGTCGACCATGACAACTAGCGCGGGACTAGGATTTGTTTTAACTAGCCCAGAAGGAGAGAACCTAGATTTTGTGGTGAGGCTGGGGTTTAAGGCCTCAAACAATGAATATGAGTATGAATAACTACTTCATGGGAAGAAGATGGAAACCGACCTCAGAGTAAGACAATCAAAGGCATACATAGACTCTCAAATGGTAGCTCGCCAGTATGATGGGTTTTTTGAAGTACGACAGTAGCGCATGCAGTAATATTTGGGAAAGATTAAGCAATGGGTGGCTCGGTTTGAAGAATTCAAGTTAGAACATCTACCACGAGTAGAGAATATAAGGGCGAATCAGCTCACCAAGATGGCAGGAGCCTTGGGGGATTACAACACAAGAACTGTCACGTTGATGGAGCTACCTAATAGCAGTTTGGAATAAGGAAAGGAAGTGATGGAGGAAAGAGAATATTGGCGAACACTAATCTAAGAGGTTCATAACAAAGCAGTAGAGGGTAATATGCAATTACTCATCAAGGAGGCCGGGACGGTAGCTCGATTTCATTTGATGAACGAATATTTGTACAAAAGGTTTCACTTTAGGTCGTACCTAAAATGTTTATCATGGGAGGAAGAGTTAGGAGTATTTCGGGAGATATATGAAGGGTATTGCGGAGATCATGCGAAGGTAGGGCACTGGTCGGAATGGCCTTACGAGATGGCTTCTTTTGGCCAGGAATGAAGGGGATGGCTGGCGAGCTAGTCCATGTGGGATTGATATCCATGTGCCAGTGGAGGACATGATAGTAATGAGCTCACCCTGCCCATTTTCACAATAGGGGATTGATATTGTAGGGCCATTGTCAAGGACACCTTTCAAGAAGCTTTACCTAGTGGTTGTGGTGAATTACTTCATAGAGAGGGCGGAGGCTGAATCTGTGACCAACATAGCAAAACAAACAATGGTGGACTTTATTTTTAACAGTATCGTTTGCTGGTTTAGTGTTCTGTGAGTGCTGGTCTCAGATAATGGCGTGTAGTTTAATGGGCGTATGATGCAGGAATGGTGCAAAACGACGGGGATGAAGCAATGATTTACTTTAGTAGCACATCCTCAAGCTAATAGATAAGTCGAAGTTAATAACTGAATTATTGTACAGGGAATAAAGATAAGGCTGGAGAAAATAGGGGGATTATGGCTTGAAGAACTATCCTCAGTCTTATGGGCTTATCGAAAAACTCCGTGAACTACTACAAGGGAGTCACCTTTTAGCCTATTTTATAGCATGAAAGTTGATATTCCAGTAGAGATAGCAGGAGGTCACATCGCCTAGCTGCTTTTGATCAAGAAGAAAATGAAAGGTTGGCTAGGGGAGCTTTAGAAGTGATTAAGGAAATAAAGGATAAGTCAGCAATAAGGGTGGAACAATAAAAACAAAAGATTCAGGTAGCATATAATTTGAACGAAAAAAGAAGGCAATTTCAGGTCAGCAATTTGGTATGGAGGCGGGCCGATGCAATATATACTACATGGAATATTGACCCTAATTAGGTAGGACTTTTCAAGGTAATCAAAATATTAAAAGAGGTGGGGGGCATATGTACTAGAGAATGAGGAGGGAAAGGAGGTGCCGAGGAGCTGGAATATTTGTCATCTAAAGAAATATAATGTCTAATTGGCTCGGATATGTGGGACATGGAAAGAAGTATAATTATATATTATCTTGCCCGATGCTCACTTAGGTCGGAAGGGGATTAATAAAATGGGGGTTACAAAATTGTGGTTTGTTTTCATGGTTTATGGGCTGATGCTTGTTTAGGTCGGTGATGGTTTTATGAATGTTTTTATGGTTTTATGGGATGACACTTGTTTAGGTTGGTGGTGGTTTTATGGATTGTTTTTATGGTTTATAGGCCGATGCTTGTTTAGTTCGGTGGTGGTTATGGTTTTATGGTTTATGGGTCGATGCTTCTTTAGGTCGGTGGTGGTTTTGTGGTTTGTTTTTATGGTTATAAGCCGACACTTGTTTAGGTCGGCGATGGTTATGGTTTTATGGTTTATGGGTTAATGCTTTCTTAGGTCGGGGATGGTTATGGTTCATGGTTTTATGAGCCAACACTTTTTTAGCGCGGCAATATTTATAGTTTTATGGTTTTATGGATACACACTTGTTTAGGTCGGTAATGGTTTTAGAGTTTATTTTTATGGCTGTGGTCTTATGATTTTATGGCTTTATGGGATAGTGCTTGTTTAAGACGGCTATGACTTATGGATCAATGGCTATGCTAGGTAAGGGTTGATGGTTATAAAGTTTTTCACAGTTTTATGGTTTCAGGATTCTTATAATTTCCAGGGTGTTATGGTTAGCAAGGTTAATGGCTATGGAGCGATGTTTAAGTAATATTTCAGGGTTATGGTTTCATGGTTAAGGTTTTTAATTTAACTCGATATTGGTTCAGATTTTTAAGTTAATATAATAATTTTATGGTTCAACGTTATAAGGGTTTTGGTGATTGTAGATTTTTTCACTTGTTAAAGGTTTACTGATTTGTAGGTAGATTCTTATGGTCAACTTGAGGGTATCAGATTTAAATGTTAAAGGATGTAAGTTTTTATACTTACAGTGTTATTTTGTTCTAGGAAAGCTAAAATCATTTCTGCAGAAAAAATAAAAATGTCAATACAAACAAGGTGGTGGTTTAAAAGTTCAAATTTTACATTACGGGGAGCTGAAGGGATGAACTCGTCCAGTGGAACATCAAGCTTAGTGCCGAGTCCAGCCGAAATAATTGCTTGAGCTACACACTTATTCACCAGATGGCTTTCTTGGGCTGGTCGAGGTCACCCTTCCAGAAGTCAAACGGAGAGAGGTTCTCATCCATCTTTTCTGGTCTATTTAGAAATTTAAACTGGGCGCCTGAATATGCTGACTAACCAGCTCGATGGTGGTCTTAGAGTAAAGCTTGTCCCCTTTGCCCACTTTTTGAAGAAAGGCAGTAGTATGGAGGTAGGTCGACACGAGGCTAGATTTGTACGCATCTATGAATCGCCGATCTACCTTACTCCTCTAAAAGGTGCGGCGACCCTCCTCGACCCCTTAGGCATGACCTTCATCCACTCCGTGAGCACGACCCTCTTGGATCCCTTGAGCATACGCTATTTTTCCCTTTTCTTACAGCTCTATGTGGAGGTCATCCAGCTCCAACTGATAACATTCTTTAAGGTTGCGGAGCTCAAAGTTTGTCGTCACCAATTGGTAACGTAAAGTTCTTAACTCCTCCTCCCGAGCTGTTATTTATCGACGAGCCTCATCTAGCTCGCCCTGGGTCGAGGAGAGCTGCTCAGTTCGCCTGAGCTGCTGATTCAAGCTTTTGTGCACCCAAAATATATATTTTTAAATTAAAATATTCAAGCTTGCTCGCAAGAGTATGAGGACACTTGTAGGGTGGAAGTTGACTCAAGTCGATTCTCTCAAGGACAACGATTCGGTATCTCAGATGTTTTCTTACTAACAATTAAGAACATAAACTTATACAAATTGGGGGTTTTGTTTGAGAATGATTATTAACTACTAATTTGAAAAGCATGAACTTAAATAAAAACTAATTAACTTAACTAATTTTACCAACTAGAATTTGAAAGCATAAATTAATCTAATTCTAATTACTTAAACTTAAGAACTAAGAAATTATCTAATGGTAAATTAATCTAGATTTAAAATGCAGCGATAATCAATTATCGTAAACGAATCTAGTAGCATATTTAGCAATAGCGGATCTAAAAAGCATACGAAACTCAATTAACATGAAACAAATAATAGCATGAATCATCTAGCATAAATGAAATTAAATTGTATAAATAATGTTAATTAATTTAAATCTCCAATACTTAATCATGAATCAAATAACTAAATTAAAACTGAAAACTTCTAACTTGAATTGATCAACCAAAGCCAAGTTCATAAACCAACTCTGGAATATCGAATAAGAGCAATTATCCAATACTTCAACTCTGAAAATTAAATCTAAGAAAACAATAAAAATATAAGAGTACTTATTAAGTCTAAGAATTGTAGAAAATTCTCTAGCTACTCCGAAGAAAATGGTAGATCTTGGACGAGGAACGGGCCGCGCGCTATCGAACGTCTTCAGAACTCGCAAGCGTCGAATCCTTGATCTTAATCTTTTCTCTAAGCTATTTGATGTTAAAAACTAGATTCTAACCCTAGGAATACTTTTTGGTAACCTTATTATGACTATATTATGCTGCAAAGTCGGGTTAATTGTGTGGTATTTACAGAATTCCTATTTATTGGAGGATAAGTCATATAAGTTGTTTACTGGGCCCGATAACGGTAGCACTTAGTGGTAAGGAGCTACCGTTAAAGCTATCGTTAATGTTTCTCTTGCCTTCTAATGGTGATGTTAACGGTACGGTGTGTAATCGTTAAGCCTATCGTTAAGCTCTCAGTCCACCTTCAGCGATTACGTAACGGTGCAGGTAACGGTTTGAGTAACGGTATGGTAACAGTTAGGTGTAACGGTAATGGCTACCGTTAGGTGCTAACGTTAACTTCAAAAAAACTTGCTACTTCTTCGTCGGAACGCTCGATTATTGTCTCTTAATCATCAATCTTCATCTTTAATGTGCTGAGCTCCTCCGGATACTTAGCTATAAGGTGAAAAAAAGAGATAATTCACCTATTTGCATCAATTAAGATCAAAATGCGGTAAAATAAGCTAGAAGTATAATATACGAATTTAAGCTTAAACTATCCAACTTATACCAAAAATAAATAGAAAAACGAACTAAAATACTAATAAAAATAAGGACAAATATGTGCTAATAAACTACCCCACGCTTTATTGGTTTGTTCATCCTCGAACAAATGATAATTTCAAAGTATAACAAGAATGAAAATAAGCTCAAGCAAAGAATCATGCCATGCTACATAGTTAATTTTGAAAATATAGATAAGTGTAACGCAACCTCAAACGCTCGAACCATATTACGTTTTTGCTTCAAAATCAAATTCATGCATCCTCACAAAGGGTAATATATAGGGGTGTACACTCAAAAGCACTCAAGTATTTTCTGCATACGACGTGTATACGCTCAAATCATACAAATACATGCACAATAAATAAGAACTGAAAATCAAAAACTTCTCCATCGCATTTAAGTGTGTAACCAACAAGAATCAGAATAGGTCTTTTGGGGTTGTAATGTAAGGCTCTTTGGACGGGTATGGAATATATAAGTCGTGTCGCTAACTCACGATCTAACGTGATCAATAACTCACCAAACTATACTAATCAAGAAGCAATGTGCTTCACCTCATTCAAAAGAAAAACCTCACTAAACACTCATAATGTAGCCATTAAATTTCGGCGATTTCTCAACTCGAAACCAACTTTAAGCTCGAACCACTAAAATGAAATTGAAGCTCATGACACGCTTCTACTTACAACACAACTCTTTGCCTCTTAAACATTAGGCTTCATAATAAAATAAACAATAAACTCAAGCCTTTATTAGCGTAGGCAATGACTAAACACGACTCACCAAGATTCACCATTCTTCTTATTCTTTTTTTTATATATTTTGTCCCCCTTTTATTCTTTTTTATGGGGTGGTTTTTTTTTTAAGGATGGTGATCCTTTATTACAAACTTTTCTCAAAAATCACTTATAAATACTCCAAAACACAAATACACAACAATCGTAACTAACTCCTACCCCATGCTTTTAATGATTTTAGGAGTTGACTCAAAAACACTCATGGCTAATGGAAATGGACTATTTGGCTATGATTGGCTCATTCATAATTTATAGTGGCTATATATGGATATGGCCAAAATAAGGGTTTTTTCTGTGCCTAATCGTCATGTTCAAAGCTAACTACACACAGCGATCTCAAAGAGACTACTCACTGGCTTTTGCATGAAAAAGTTTTGAATTGACGCTGCTTTTAAGGTTTTGCGAAATCAATTGCATCCAAGTACCATTTTATAATATATAGATAAGAAATTTGAAAAGTTTTATGCACTTAGACACGCTCAAAAGACAAAATCCTCAAATCAAACTTAGTTAACTTCGATAGGCAATCCAGACAAACACAAATAAGCGCGGGAATAGCAATTAATCACATAAGAATTTATGCATTTCAAAACAAAAGACGTCAAATTGCACTTTCTTTTAAATATAAACCATACTCAACCATCCCCCTCCCTAAAAACTTGTCAATCTACTGATTGCCATAAATATAAAAGAAAATAAGAACACGGGAGATAAGAAAACATCCCTGAAAACTCGATAGTCGAGTCTCTCCAAAAATGCTTGTGCAATCATCCTTCGTCTTAGAACGCGTGATTGGATTGTCCTGAACAAAAACCTACAAAAACAACAAATAATAAAAACGAACTATCTAATATTTTTGGTTTTTTTCTAGTTTTTCTTTTTTTTAAATAGCAAACTAAAATAATTTAAAGATACGGTTGTGATCAATTGCCACGCGCAAGTGTCCGGTGGCACGTCTTTGGGGATATATTGCCGGATTAATGCTCAATGTCGTAAATGGCTAGATTGCAGCTTTTTAGAATGTTGCTGGACTGCGGCTAATATGGGTCGGATTTCGACCTCGATCGGCGGAACGAATTTCAAAAATATTGGACTGCAAACGCTATTAGTGGTAGCTTTCTAGCGGTACGTCGTATTGTTAAGATAATCGTTAAATCTCTGTTTGCTGTGGCTAGTGGTAGGTTCAGTGGTGGCTCATTAACGGTATGGATTAGCGGTTATAGGTAACCGCTACATTACCACTAAGTCCCCAGTTTGAGCGAATTTTTGAATTTTCTGCACATTAACACAGACATAAACGTACCACGGCAATTGACACAATATAAAAACAAAAATAAAAGAAACAAAAAATAGAAGAAAAATTAAAAAGAAAAAGATAACTAACGCTTGGGTTGCCTCCCAAGAAGCGCAACATTCAACGTCTCTTGCTCGACGCTATATTGTGCGATTAATTCCAAACTTGAGGTGGATCTCCCAACTCCAACAATCTACGATCTCGAATCGGTAATCCTTTATCTTCATATTATTTAATTCTGTGCTTGTGGATTTCGAATTTTGACTTCTTACTCTCATCGTATAGAATGGCAACTCCATACTCATCCATTTCCTTTATCATAAATGGTCCACTCCATGCGGCCTTGAGATTGGTTGGGTCAAACTTACGTTCAGAATTATAGAGCACTAATTGACCAACCTTAAACTTCTTGTCATAAACCTCGCTCAACCTCTTTCTCTTCGTCGTCCAATTGATGTAATGTGCCTTGCCCTTGTTCTTTGCACTTTTAAAATATTTGTAAGGGTCGAGGGAAACGTACTTCAAATGATTTCGTTGTGGCTTCAACTCCACCCTTGGCTCGTTCTTCGGTGCCTTTTTCCTTTACGTACAATTCATCATTAAAATGCTTAAATTCCTCAATAATATCACTTAGATCAATTCCTAACAACTCGATTAATTCCTCCCCACTCAAATGCTCTTCGTCGTACCCGACGTCCAGTCTGTCTATAGCGGAAATACTTTGAGTTTTATGGACGCAAGAATCAATTGGATCAACAAAAGAACATTCATCCTGCATAAACGGCGAAGGAGTGTTGTGAATATTGTTACACCCGAGAAACTGGCATGCAGCTTCACCTAGGAATTCCCCAACCTGCTTTACACAGAAACACGTTAGAAAGGACCACCGGGGTTTTTCCGGTGGAAACCTCTCCGATGCTTAAGTCAGTAAGCGTTTTTGGTCGGGATAATGTAAAACGAGAGAGTAATGCTCAGAAGATCATACCTCTCTCAGCCTTGAAGCTGAGATATATATATTTTTTGCCCAGCGGGTACCCCTTCCTGGATCTCGGAAACAGAAAACCCATGAATCTTCCGGGTACATTGGCTGACCTGACCTGGAAGCTTCCTTCCAGTATATAGGTCGGCTCTCTCTCATGGGACCCTCTCCGGAATCTCGGAAACAAACCCGCAAATCTTGGGTCGTTACATAGGATAACCTGACCTGCAAGCTTCCTTCCAGTATATAGGTCAGCTCTGCCCCATGGGGGTCTTCTTTATTCCTGACCTGACCCTTTTGAATCCTTAATCAAGTTATGCTCATCAATCCTGTTCTCCTTATGCCAAGTATTCCAGCTCATGTGAATGCCACAGCAGCCCTCATGGATTTCTTTAAGAAGGTGGGCACCCTCTTGCTGGCTTATACATCGCAAGAGAGGCTGTCCAAATCCCCGCCTAAACAACTCTCCCTTGATGGTGCAAAATTTAGCCGACCTGATCCAGTTTATTTGCCTCTCTCTTATCGTCGGGAAACTCTCCCTTTTCTAAGTATGCTTTAAGAGGAGAGCGCCAATCCTGATCACCCTCTTCGACTACGTTGACTTCCTCCTCCCCATATTCCCAGTGGGACATCAGTAGAGTGATCACCCTTTCTTGGTAATCCACAGTTGAACTGGCTACCTTAGCCAGGTAGTCAGCACGGCCATTTTCCTCTCTGGGAATTTGATGGACCATCAAAGTGCTCATGCTGCCAGCCAGCTCACGAAACTGGGTCAAATATTTCTGCAGATGTTCTTCTCTAGTTTCGAATTCCCCTGTTATTTGCTTACATATTAGCTGCGAGTCTACCCATGCACATACTCGGTCTGCCCCCAAATCTCTGGCCATTCGGACTCCTCTCAACAAGGCCTCATACTCTGCATCATTATTGGAAAAAGGATAACTCATGCGCACTGCATACTCCGTAATGACCCCTTCTGGGTCTATTAACACTATCCCTGCACCACAGCCAAGGTTGCTAACAGAGCCATCGATGTAGACCGTCCATTCCTTTGCCTCCTCGGGAGAGCTGGTCATCTCCTACATGAAGTCCACCAACGCCTGGGCCTTAATTGCTGTTCATGCTTCGAAAGTGATATCAAACTCACCGAGCCCGATTATCCACTTCACTAGGCGTCTCAAGGCCTCTGGCTTTTCCATAACTACTTTTAAGGGCAAGTTAGTCCTGACCACCACATTGTGTGAGAGGAAATAGGGGCGGAGCTTACGAGCTGTCCCAACCAGAGCCAGCATGGCTCGCTCCACCTCTACATATCGCAGCTATGCATCATGTAAGATCTTGCTCCAATATTATAATGGTCTCTGCATCTTTCCCTCCTCCCTGATCAGAACCGTGCTAACAGCTTACTTTCCCATAGATAAATACAAGATCAAGGGCTCCCCCTGGACAGGTTTGGTAAGTAATGACATCCTGACCAGATATTCCTTCAATTTGTGAAATGCGTCCTGGCATTTCTCATCCCACTGGAACGGGGCTCTTTTTTATAAGGCCTGGAAAAATGGCAGAATCTTTTCGGCCGAGCATGAAACAAACCTCCTGAGGGCTGCTATCCGCCCGGCTAAGCATTGCATTTCCTTAACATTTTTTGGGGGCTGCATATCCATGATAGCCTTGACCTTTTCTGGATTCACTTCTATCCCCTTTTCCATGACCATGTAGCCTAGGAACTTCCCAGCCCTTACCCCAAACATGCACTTCTTAGGATTGAGCTTCATCTTATACCTCCTTAGAGTATCAAATGTCTCCCTCAGATCATCCACGTGTGAGGCCAATTTCACGCTCTTGACCAACATATCATCCACATAGACCTCCATATTTCGCCCGAGCTGACTTTTGAACATTTTGTCCACTAGTCGTTGGTATGTGGCGCCCGCATTCTTAAGCTCGAACGGCATGACCACGTAACAATAAGTCCCTTTCAGTGTTATGAAACTAACTCGCTTCTGGTCATCCTTGTCTTACCTAATCTGGTGATATCCCTGCGAGGCATCCATCATACTCAGGAGTTTGCAACCCGAAGTGGAATCAACCAGTTGATCTATCCTCGGCAGTGGGTAGTGATCTTTAGGGCAAGCCTTGTTAAGATCACGGAAGTCTATGCATGTCCGCCAATATTCTTCCATTTTTGGTACCAGGACTGCATTAGAGAGCCACTCTGGGAACTGTATCTCCCGGACATGCCCAGCCTTCAGCAATTTATCCACCTCCGCCTCAATAATGGCTTCCTTCTCGGGCCCGAAGTTACGCTTTCTTTTCTTAACCGGTTTTATCGTCGGGTTGATGTTGAGGTGGTGCTCTGCTACCGCTAGGTCTATCCCGATAAGATCCTTGGGAGACTAGGCAAAGATGTCTGCACTGCTTCTAAGTAGAGCAACCAAATCTACTAACACTTCTGGACTGAGGGTCGTCCCTACGCGAAGGACTCGACTATTGTCCCCTGGAACTACTTCCACTGTCATCAAATTCTCCTCTCTCTGAATCAGCTCAGGTCTATCTTCTTCTGTTCGTGCCCTCTTGGCCTGTCTCTCTTCCTCATTCCATCGAATGCTTTCCACGTACATCTGGCGTGATGCGTACTGGTCTCCTCGAACTTCGCCCACTCCATCCTGAGCTGGGAATTTCAACTTCATATGATAGACTGAAATCATTGCCCAGGATTTCCTTATGGATGGTCTTCCTAACATAACATTATAAGAGAAGCCGCATCCACTACCAAGAATCGTACCGTCCTGGTCTATCTGAATGGCTCTTCCCCCAGCGTGACCAGGAGGTTTACCGTGCCTAGAGGTTTCAACGCTCCCCCTACAAATCCTACCAGCGAGGTCGTGACCTCCTCTAATTCCATATCCAAATTCATCTTCCTGAAGCAGTCATAAAACATGATGTCCCCGCTGAGCTTCCCGTATCCACCAAGATCCGTCAGACATTGTAGTTAGCGATGGTAGATGTTATGACTAGGGCATCCATGTGTGGATCCAGGATACCATTCTCATCCTCAGACCCAAAGCAGATGTTTGGACTCGGTGTTATTTGCCCTACCTCGCGTGTCCTTTTAGCCAAATTCTTCGTTGTCCGCACATAACTATTCTGAGTCCGCTTAGAATGTTCATCCCACTCTCCACCTGTGATCATTAGGATTTCACCTCGTACGACCTGAGCTTGGTCACTCCGTCTCCCACTGCTTCATCCATTATCTTGATCATGCTTATTACCTTGGGGCTGGTCTTGCCTGCGAGAGTTGGACTTAGGCTCCTCCCTCCGCATCTGTACATACTCCTTTAGGTGCCCTTCCTACACCAACCGTTCTATCACATCCTTCAGATGGGTGCACTGATCCGTATCATGGCCGTACTCATTATGGTAACGGCAAAATCGGTCAGATCTTTATTTCTTTGGCTTTTGGGAATAAGTTCTGGGACATTTGAGATCAGGATGTCGCTCAATTGCCTGCAGGATCTCTCCTTGAGGTGTAGCCAAAGGTGTGTACCTATCGAAATGAGTTCGTCCTCCAACCAGATCAGTCCTGGGTTTCTTCATCGGGGTCCTATCCTCCCTATCAGGTCGCTCCCTTCTTTTTTCTCCATCTTCTTTGATCTTCAAGGCCTCCTCTAGGTGAATGTATTTTTCTGCTCATTCCAAGAGCTCTCCGAATTTCAGCGCTGGCTTCATAACCAGTGACTAAAAAAATTATCCTCTCCTGAGCCCCTGTGCTAGAGCGTTAACTAGGAGCTCCTCAGATGCTGATGGCACCTCTAGTTTTGCATCTGTGAATCTCTTGATGTATGCGCGTAGATTTTTATTCTCTTTCTATTTTAGGCTGAATAATTCCAGCGGCATCTTCTGATACTTCATACAGCTGGTAAATTGGTGTAGGAATGCCAAGCTGAATTCGTCGAAGTTGTTTATAGAGCGCGGAGGCAACTGACTTAACCAGAGCTGGGCCGACTTCGTAAAAGTCGTCGGGAAGACCCGGCACATGACCGCGTCTGAGAATTTGTGCAGAGTCACCACGATCTCAAACCGGATCAAGTTTTCCCATGGATATGTTATCCCGTTGTATTCAAAGCCCATGGACCGATAAGAAGCCGGTACATCATCGCGCATAACCGCATCCGTGAATGGGGTGACCTCCGTGCTGGCACCGTGCCCGCACTTGCCATCTTTCTCTTAACCTCCCTGGCCTCTTTTTGCAAGTTTTGCATCTGCTCAGTGAGGTCTGGGTTGGCTTTACTCGATGTTTCACTTTCAAAAGGGTAGAAATTCTCCTCCTCTTTCTAGAGAGGAGTTCGGACCGTGCACTGGGTTCGCGAACCTTTTATCCACCGCTACTTCCACCGCCTTGCCAATGAGGTCGGACAATTGCCTTAGGAAGGACTCGCTCAGCAACCCGCAGTCAGTTTGTGTGGATCCACTAGGAGGAGGTTGTGCTGTGCCTAGTCTGCCTGCTGCCAACGGTTCTACTACCACTGGGGCGCCCGTCGGTGTGGCAGAGCTTGGTGTGCCATCCAGCTCCGCCACCAGATTCCATCAAATTTTTTCTGATGCCATGGTTTTCTCACGTCTTAACCCGCAAATCTTGGGCCGTTACATGGGCTGACCTGACCTGGAAGCTTCCTTCTAGTATATAGGTCAGCTCTGCCCCATGGGGGTCTTCTTTATTCCTGACCTGACCCTTTTGAATCCTTAGTCAGTCTGTGCTCATCGATCCTGTTCTCCTTATGCCAAGTATTCCAGCTCATCCCAACCATGTGGTCGTGGGTTCGATTCATATAGATGGTGCCAGTTGTTACACCTGAGAAACTGGCCTGCACCTTCACCTGAGAATTCCCCAACCTGCTTTACACAGAAACACGTTAGAAAGAACCATCGGGGTTTTTCTGGTGGAAATCTCTTTGATGCTTAAGTCAGTAAGCATTTTTGGTCGGGATAATGTAAAACAAGAGAGTAATGCTCAAGAGATCATACCTCTCTCAGGCTTGGAGCTGAGATATATTTAGTTTTCGCCCAGCGGGGACCCTTTCTGGGATCTCGAAAACAGAAAACCCGCGAATTTTGGGCTGTTACATGGACTGACCTGACCTGGAAGCTTCCTTCCAGTATATAGGTCGGCTCTGCCTCATGGGACCCTCTCCGAAATTAAAGAAAACAAACCCATAAATCTTGGGCCGTTACATGGGCCGACCTGACCTGGAAGCTTCCTTCCAGTATATAGGTCATCTCTGCCCCATGGGGGTCTTCTTTATTCCTGACCTGATGACTCGCACGTGTTTGTCATGATTTTTGTATATTTGGCTAGCCTTTCAGATAGATTTGTTGTTGATTTTGGTATAAGTTGGATAAATTGAGCATATTTTTGTATTTATGTATCTCCGACTTATTTTACCATGTTTTATGTTTATTTTAGGTATTGAAGTCTTTCGGTCTTAAGGTGGATGAATGTGGGCCCGCGAATGGAGTTTCAAAGAAATTGGGCCCAGATTTTGTATATTACAGCTGGGTATGTCATCCACACTGGGTTACCCAGTGTCAGAACTTGTCTGGCATAAAGATCCATTCGATCGGATTGGGAGACAATCCGATCGGATATAAGCGTTACAAACTCTAATTTTGTGGAGATATTCAGTTACGGAAGGGGTATTTGAAGGCTACAAAAGGCCAAGAACTCAGCCACATTCTGATACCATACACAACCCATCTATAGACCAATAATCCCTCATCCGGTTTTTGACAAACCAGGTTGAGAAGACAATCTCGAACCTCTTGGGGATGATAAACCATGAGTGTTCTTGAATCATTTTTCATTTCATCTTTCTTTTCCAGATCAAAACCTTAGTTTCCAATTAAAACTTTAGTTTTCAGATTTTAGATCAATGTTAGATTCGCTATCGTTAATCATTGGAATTGGAAGTTCGTGACAAGCTTCCAGAATTCCAGCGTGGTTCATCTTATCTTTGGAATAGCTGGAGTTGGCAAGGATTTCATCATAGTGATAAGCACTTTTCTCCAAATTTAGTAATCTCTATACTTTGTTCTCATTGGTTCATTTTGATTTTCAGTAATCTTGTTTGGATATTGTGTTTGGATTATTCGTTTGAATCGTTTATGTTTGGATTATTGTGAATTATTTGGTGAAGAATTATTTTGGTTAACTAGTTGATTTCTATTATCGTGATTTGGATGTTTTGATTGGGTTTGTGATATTGGATTTGTCAATGGTTTCTAATTAGGATTTATGGGTCTAGTGCCCGGAATCATTTAGAACCATCGATTGGGATCGCTGAGCGTTTGATCTACGAGTTTCTATTGATAACCCTAACTCGCAGACTAAGTGTCCGACAAAATGTCAATCGATCGTGGAGACGATTATAAGGTCCTAGACCCCCGTTTTATTGATGTTTTAAAAGTTGAATTGCATTATTAAAGCTTCTGTTTACTTTAGTTAAGTTCTTACATGGAGATTGACGCTCTCCTTACAAGAATAGTTTTAAATCGCTAGTAGCATAAATCTTATTTTTTTTGTTTTAGTTATTACGATTCTCATACCAAAACCCTTTTGTCCGCGTGTTTAGAGTATCTTTTTATTATTTTCTCGTTTGTAAAAATAAACATGAAAACTACTTCCGATTAGCCTTACTCGAGAGATTTGACTCAAGTTAACTTGCCAGTCTACAAGTGACCCCGTTCTCTTGTGAGCAAACACAAAACCTTTTAAATGTAGACGCGTATTGGTTAACCGGATTTTAATTCTAAAAGGAATACAAAAGTTTGGATCAAAGTTTGGCGCCGTTGCCAGGGAAGGATAAAGGTTGTAATTTTTGTGTTTGTTCTTTGTGACCTTGTTCGTGTTCTGATTTATTTCGTTTGTGTTTACTGATTATTTGTGATTTTTGTTTGTGTTAGTTTTTTTTTATTTTCCGCCGGTACGTTTAATCTTGTGCGTTGAGTGTTGTGTATTCAAGGTACCTCAACGACCAAGGCCCGAGATTCAACAAACCATTTTTAAAAAAAAAAGAAAAAGAAAATTATTTCTGCTCATAGGATAGTCCGACCAGATGGGATGATAGACTGATCGGACCAAACTTTCTGGAGAGATCATCCAACCGGATAGGAGTGTAATCCGATCGGATATATATAAGAAAATTAAAAATGTCTAACTTGTACGCTTATTTTAATCTTCGACCGACCACTCGATGGAGTCAAGCGATGCGAGACTACGATCCGAATGAATTCTACTATGAGCAACTCCCTGTATTTCATGGGCTTACAAGTGAGGATCCGTTCAATTTCATCCAAGAGTACGACGCCATAACAAGAACCTTCCCTCTCTTAGGCCTTACGAGGTATGAAGTGAAGGTGCGTATCTTCCTCTACACGTTGAAGGGTCGAGCAAGAAAATTATTATACATTCAGAGCCTGATTCCTCGGGGATGTGGGAGGATGTATACGATTTGTTCATGGAGACGTTCTGCTCATCTGAATGGGCCCTACCTCCAAATTCTTACAATGTGAGCCTTAATGATCCACATGCTTCACCCAACCACTACAATCAAAGTTTTGAACATCACACCCCACCACATAGTTTCTATCGCCCGACCCTTGATGAAGATTTTATGATCCGGGTTTTGAACCTTCATACGCTCCTTTCGCCTCACCTTCTTATTACACAGGATATGACTCGTATGCTCCATCCGAATTTAATTCTTCCTATCCGAGCTACGACTCTTATGCCCATCCCTTACTTGATTCTGTACCATCCGAGCTATGAAGAATATATAGCAGACGACCAATTTTTGGCGTGGAAGCAAGATCTAGAAGCTGAGACCATTCGTCATTGGGACGAACTTGCACAATCAAATCAAAATTTAGCGCAATCGACTGAGCGACTCACGAAGAATATGGAGACGATGTTGGGTCAAATTATGGATTCTTTGGAAGAGAAGGAAAACCAACAAATCTACAATCATCCCGATGCTCCACTCGATAATGATTCTTACTCAGTTATCCGTGCTGAGGTGGAACATCTTACTTTTGAAGAGCTGTCAATTCTTGATGTAGTGGAGCCCACGTTGGAGTTTGGTGATTCAAGCTTGAATTCTTGTTTGGGAGAGTTGTGTGAGGATATGGAGATTGAGGATTTAGTTGATCACCTCTTTTGTGATTGATTATGAAGTTTTGGGTAATAGTGTAGGGGTGTTGCCATTGGAGGTTCCGTGTGAGGATATTGGCGACTCGGACTTACTTGCTCTTTGTGGAGATGTTGGAGTTGTGTTACCGGATTTGGAGGATATTGTGTTTGTTGAGCCGCATTGCGTTCTACCCAATGCTTTGATCAATCTTAATGTTGAGGCGGTAGAAGAGGTAATCGAGAAGGAGTTTGGGACGGTCGATAATTGTTCCTTCTGTTCGATCGATTTCCTGGTCATTCTGATGACCGAGCATTGTCCCACACTCCGGCTGACTTTCGATCTCTTTTTGGTCATCGATTACTCACGTTTTCAACCTCCAAAGCCAGGTGGAGTATTTATTTCTCTCATCATGGGGCCTGCTCGTCGTGCCCACCTTGGTGATCTTCATCACTCGCTTTTGCTCTTGGAGAACACTAAGGCGTGGCACGATCGTCATTTATTTCTGAATCCCGGATAACATCACTTTTATAATTCGTCGAGCAAAAGACGTTAAAAGTTGCACTTCTTGGGAGGTAACCCAAGGTATCGTTTTTCTAGCTTAATTTAAAATTTTCTCATTTTTGTACATATTTTTGTTCATGCTTAGCTGGAGTTGGATAGGTGTGGTAATGATTTGTTGAGCAGCAACAGTGTGGAAAATGATGCTTTTCCAGGATATCCGATCGGATGAGAGAAAGTGACCGGTCGGACAAAATACACTGGACAGCTGTCCGACTGGATGAGAGAAGATGACCGGTCGGACGAAACACACAGGACTACTGTCCGACCGGATGAATGATTATCCGACCGGATAAAGCTGCAAACTTACCGTCGCCCCATTTGCAGATTTCCATCTTTCCCTCGGGACAGCATGGACATTTAGGCAGGCCCGAGCCCCAGTATTATATCACTTTCTATCCCAGCTCTCGTTTTTTTATTTTTAGTGATTTTGTTTGATTTTTCTATTATGTGTTTTGTGCTTGAGTGTTTGTTTAACCATTCGAACTATTCGCATGATAATTGATTCGATGTTTTACTTTTTCCTTATATTGATATGTATAATAGCAATGCGGACATTGCTTACTTTTGTGGGGGGGCGGGGGGATAGTCTATGCATGCGTAGTCATTTGGTCGAATGGTTATGTTTGAGTCTTTCTTTGTGACGACGTACGAATCAACCAATTGTTTATGTCGACGTATGTTGAAATCATTCCCATGCTTATTTGTGTTTGTACTGGCTTGCCTGTCAAAATCATGTATTGCATGATCTATCGTTGGAGTCTTTTGATCTTGTTTAGTGCAAGATTTTTCAAAACCTACTTATATATAATTATTTAAAACAACACTTAGTCGTTAGCAATTTTGTGAAGCTTTAAAAACTTGATCACCTTGCTTTCAAAGTTTGAATAAAACCCTAGTAAGAAGCCTTGTGTGTTTATCAACATTTCACGCTATGATTCGATAAGTGTTTTGAGAAGTCTCTAAAATCTCATGTGTACATTTGGTTTTGGAAATAACGATAGGCACATATAAAACCCGATTCCGGACATATTCAAAAATAAAAACCACTGTAAATTCATAATGAGCCCCTTTGAGCCTTTATTCCGTCTCTTTGTTAGCCATGAGCATAATTGTAGCTCTTATTTCGTTTAAGTTTTTGAGATGAGAGTTTTATTTATCATTGGTTTAATGAGATATGAAGATCGCGGGGTGGAAATTAGTGGGACACTATTATAAGAAGAAGAAGAAGAAGAAGAAGAAGAAGGAGAAGAAGAAGAAGAAGAATGAGAAGAAGAAGAAGAAGAAGAAGAAGAAGAAGAAGAAGAAGAAGAAGAAGAAGAAGGAGAAGAAGAAGGAGGAGAAGAAGGAGGAGGAGAAGAAGGAGAAGAAGAAGAAGAAGAAGAAGAAGAAGAAGAAGAAGAAGAAGAAGAAGAAGAAGAAGAAGAAGAAGAAGAAGAAGAAGAAGAAGAAGAAGAAGAAGATGATGATTATGAAGATTTTAGTTAAGAATAAGGTCTATTTATAAAGGCAAACGAGTATAGAAGGAACTAACACTCTTGTTCCTTAAGATCGGGCGAGTTTATTCAGTTTTGGATGAGAAATATCCTTAGTTATAAAAGGCTAAGAATAGCGTTATATGGTTGTTTTGGGAGGAATGAGGAGCAAGCTTTGCTCTATGCTTAAAATTTGGATTGAGTGAGTTATTGAGTGTATTTTTTCGCAAGTTAGACACACATCTTTATATATGACATACCTTACCAAAGAGCCTACATTACAACCCTAGAAAGTCCTAATCCGATCCTTGATTAAATGTGCACATATATGTGATGTACGAGTCTTTGATTTTCACGAGTCGTTGAATGCATGTCTATGTTGATCCGAGCATATACACTTACCTTTTAAAAAAAACGAGAGAATGAGTGCACCATTATATACATTTCCCTTTTGTGAGGACGCACTCTTTTGATTTCAAGGTGAAAAGGTAACACGAGCTTAGCTTAAGAGTTTTCGACAAAAGTGTTTATATTTTCAAAACTATATTATATGCAAAACATGACTTTTTGATCTAGCTACTTTCATGCTTACGTGGTTTTGATTCTTTCGTTTGTTCGAGGATGAACAAACCAATAAAGCATGGGGTGGTTGACTCGCACGTATTTGTCATGATTTTTCTATATTTGGCTAGCCTTTCAGTTAGATTTGTTGTTAATTTTGGTATAAGTTGGATAAATTGAGCATATTTTCGTATTTATGTATCTCCGACTTATTTTACCATGTTTTATGTTTATTTTAGGTATTTTGAAGTCTTTCGGTCTTAAGGTGGATGAATGTGGGCCCGCGAGTGGAGTTTCAAAGAAATTGGGCCCAGAATTTGTATATTACAGCTGGGTATGTCATCCACACTGGGTTACCCAGTATCAGAACTTATCTGGTAGAAAGATCCATTCGATTGGATTGGGAGACCATCCGATCGGATATAAGCGTTACAAACTCTAATTTTGTGGAGATTTTCAGTTACGGAAGGGGTATTTGAAGGCTACAAAAGGCCAAGAACTCAACCACATTCAGACACCATACATAACCCATCCATAGACCAATAATCCCTCTTCCGGTTCGTGACAAACCGGGTCGAGAAGAGAATCTCGAACCTCTTGGGGATGACAACCCATGAGTGTTCTTGAATCGTTTTCATTTCATCTTTCTTTTCCAGATCAAAACCTTAGTTTCCAATTAAAACTTTAGTTTTCAGATTTTAGATAGATGTTAGATTCGCTATTGTTATTCGTTAGAATTGGAAGTTCATGAAAAGTTTCAGAATTCCAGCGTTGTTCATCTTATCTTTGGAATAGATGGAGTTGGCAAGGATTTCATCATAGTGATAAGCACTTTTCTCCAAATTTAGTACTATCTAAACTTTGTTCTCATTTGTTCGTTTTGATTTTCAGTAATCTTGTTTGGATATTATGTTTGCATATTGTGTTTGGATTATTCGTTTGAATCGTTTATGTTTGGATTATTCTGAATCATTTGGTGAAGAATTGTTTTGGTTAATTAGTTGATTTCTATTATCGTGATTTGGGTGTTTTGATTGGGTTTGTGATATTATATTTGTAAATGGTTTCTAATTAGGATTTATGGGTCTAGTGCCCGAAATCGTTTAGAACAATCGATTGGGATCGTCGAGTGTTTGATCTACGAGTTGGGATTTATAACCCTAACTCGCAGACTGAATGTCCGACGAAATATCAATCGATCGTGGAGACGATTCTAAGGTCCTAGACCCCCGTTTTATTGATCTTTTAAAAGTTGAATTACATTATTAAAGCTTCTATTTACTTTAGTTAAGTTCTTACATGGAGATTGACGCTCTCCTTGCAAGAATAGTTTTAAATTGCTAGTAGCATAAATCTTATTTATTTTTTTTAGTTATTACGATTCTCATACCAAAACCTTTTTGTCCGCGTGTTTAGATTAGATTTTTATTATTTTCTCGTTTTAAAAAAAACAAACACGAAAACTACTTCCGATTAGCCTTCCACGAGAGATTCGGCTCGAGTAAACTTGTCAGTCTACAATTGACCCCGTTCTCTTGCGGGCGAACTTAAAACTTTCAAAAGTAGACGCGCACTGATTAACTAGATTTTGATTTTGAAAGGAACACAAAAGTTCGGATCACCTAACCCTTTTGAATCCTTAGTCAGGCTGTGCTCATCGATCCTGTTCTCCTTATGCCAAGTATTCCAGCTCATCCCAACCACTCTTTGTCCAGGACACGTGGGCAACATCTACCTACTTAGGTCATATCAAATATCTTGCAGTGAAAACGTTACTGACTCGCCTAAGACAGACATCGTCATTCTTCCCTTGTTCACATCTATCAATGCGTGTGTGGTAGACATAAAAGGATTCCCAACAAAATGGTGTGCTCTTGATTTTCACTTTTCACATCACCAATGTCCATAATAACGAAATCTACAGGCACAACCAGCTTATCAACTTGGACTAAAATGTCCTCCACAATACCCAAGGGTAACCTTATCGATCGATCCGCCAACTGTAGTCGCATCGTGGTTGGCTTCAATGATCCTAGATCAAATTCCTTGTAAATAGAATAGGGCATTAAATTTATACCATCACCAAGACGAGCATCCCCCTTGCCATCTGTCCATTTTCTAGGTAAATATTAATACAAAAACTCCCGGGATCCTTCTCTTTGGGTGGCAGTGGTATCTTGAAAACTGCGCTCACTTCTCTTGTCAAAGCCACATGTTGGTTTGCTGCCAAACGCCTTTCCCTTGATGCTAGCCCTTTGAAAAACTTCACGTAAGCGGGCATTTTCTTTATCACCTCTAGCAGGGGAAGGTTAATATTAAAATTCTTCAATAAGTTGTATAACTCCATCAAATTTTTATTTTCCTTGGCCGGACGTAGGCGTCTTGGGAAGGGAACATGATCATAAATTGAGGGTGTCAACTTCATTGGTGGATGATTTGCATCTTTTTGTACATATTTTCATTTTCGTTTTTGTTTCACGTTGCGTGTTTTTCGCTTGCTTTTTGTTGCTTTAGGAGTCGGGTTGGCCGTTTTTCGTATTTCTAGATTTTCTTAGTTTTTGTACGTTTTGTTATTAATTTTGGTAGTTTTTCACGTTTCTATTTTTCTTGGCCGTAGGACGTCCAAGCGGAGCCCACGCTCGTTTGGAATCGTTGATACTCGACTCGGGAATGGACGGACAAAGCAAGGAAGTGCAGCGGACGAGGTTCGACAAACCGACGGACGCGAAAAGAACGAAAAATCGAGCCGGGCGCTGGAATCCAGTCGACCGACTGAATGTTTAGTCGATCGACTGACTTTGAAGTCGATCGACTGACCCGGCAAAATCGACTGGATTCCAGGGAGTTTTCGAAGTTTTGGACATGGTAGTCGATCGACTGCCGTCGATCGACTAGAGCCCCAAGATCGACTGAATTCCAGAGATTTGGGCTATTTTTGATGGAGCAGTCGATCGACTGCCGACAAGGCCGATCGACTGCCAGTCGATCGACTGCCGACAAGAAAAGCAGAAATTTTGAAGATTTAATCAACCAGACGTCATTTCAATTGAACAACTTGCATCAGGACCCTTCTCTCCCAGGAAGCTCCTCCAAAAAAAAACCAGAAATACTTTCCTTTTCATATTTTGCTTAGTTTTAATTTCCAAAAATCCTAATAATTAGTGATAGATTAGTTAACTTTAAATCATAGCTTGTTAGTGATCAAGCTTTGTTTTAGCTATCTTTTGTGAAGAATCAATTAGCTTTCAAGCTTTCCTCCTTCAAGCTTTTGTAATCACACACATTTGGTAATATCTTTCTATAATCTAGTTTCGTTTTCATGTTATTCCTTTTTAATATTGTGTTGTCTTTTGGATCATAATTTAGTGGCTCTTTTGCTTATCAAACTTTCAATTTATTTTCTAGCTTTCTTGCTTTTGAACTTATGCTTTTAAGTTGATAAGTTGTTTAGATCAATCTTTAAGTTTGTAAAAGTTTTTATAAAATCTTCTTTTGCTTTAAAAACCTTTAATTAAATGCTAAGTTAATTTTGTTGACTTATTCAAATAAGTTGACTTTAATTTTCCCTCCATTTTCCTAATTTCAAATAATTAAGTTTTTATAGTTAGTTAGTTTAAATTGATCATTTTTATTTTAAGCTTAATTTCCTTTAATTGTTTTAATGATTTAAAATCTTAAGTTTCAATTTAAATCTTAGTTATAAAAATCGAACAATGACTATCGCTTTCCTAGGTTAAATTAGTTAATCAAAAACCGACGATAAGAACAACTGAGAAACCGAAAGCCGATCACATCCATCCTCGAGAGACACACGACTCGGACAACTTGCCGCAT